>PYAF01001453.1:15255-53399 GCA_007407185.1 Glycine tomentella
TTAAGTTGGTTTTTTATTACTAATATCCAAGGGTTATGATGGCTAGCTTTCTACTTGGTTTCTTCTTATTGGCTAGCCATTCCTAACCTTCCAAGTGTCTAGTTTCTACACCCTTCTCTCTTTCTCTTCTCTTTTACGTGGAATGCCAAGGCTTGG
Organism: Glycine tomentella; assembly: GCA_007407185.1. Taxonomy (NCBI): domain Eukaryota; kingdom Viridiplantae; phylum Streptophyta; class Magnoliopsida; order Fabales; family Fabaceae; genus Glycine; species Glycine tomentella. The sequence continues at coordinate 15,412 of PYAF01001453.1, forward strand.
AGTGCAATCCTCTTTTGCTTCTCACGGTGGAATGCTAGCTTTTCGTTAAAAAAATCTACAATTATCTTCTTAAGCCATCATTGCTTGACTTTCCACTAGTTTCCTTTCTATTGGCTATTATTTCTCCACCTTCCAAGTGTCCAATTTCCACATTCTTCTTCATTCCTATTCATTCTCACGTGAATTGCTAGGCTTCTAGGGAAAGTTTTACCAATTTTCCTTCCTTTTATGTTTTTGTGTTTTTCTTCATTCTTGAAAAACCCGTTTCTGTAAAATAATAATTCTGGATTCGTTAACCGTCGGAAATTCTTAAAATTTTAAAGGTATACTCCTATTTCATATATCTAACTTTTGACCGTTGGGATTTTTGAAATAATGCCAAGAACTGTCTATGGGTCCAAAGGAGTCAAGAGGAAGTTTATTTCAAAAAATCTTCTTAATTCATTATTACCCTTACTTTACAAATGGACCAATGGCATGTATCCTAGCCTTTTAAGATCCATGTGTCCATTCTTGAAGTTTCTTAGAGTTTTCCTCCATTGATCTTGCATCATACGGTCAAGGCTTTATTTAGAAATCCAAATAATTCCAATTTTCCTTTAGTACCTATAATAGCTAGATTCTAATTTCTTATTGGTCCATTTTTCCTTGAATGATTAAAATTACTAAACCAACTCATTTAGAACACTTATTCCTCCCATAATTAAGATAAAATTCTATAGATTATGTCCATACGTTTCTTATAATTTTCTGATACCTGAGTTAGTCTATATTAAGCTCTTTTCAAACTATTTTCCAAAATTCCTAGAAATTAGTGTTTATGGTTCTCTGCCACCAACCATGTTGTTAATCTTTTGTCTAAAAGTATTTTATCCAATACTCAGGTCCCCACAAATTTCTAAAGTCATCTGGTCATTTTGGACCCAAAGGGCATTTTGGTAATTTCACCACTCACCTTAGGGGAATAATTGTCATTTCAGGGTATCTCTGCAATTGTCATCCTAAGGGTATTCTGGTTATTTTCAAAACATCCAAGGATATTCATAAAATTTCCTCCTTAAAATATCTTGCTAAAATACCTAGGGGTAATTTGGTCATTTTCAGAATGTCCAGGGGTATTTTCGTCATTTCTCCCAAATCTTTTTTTGCTGCCTCTTAATTAACATTTTACCCAAGAAATTCGAATATAGACCATCAATTGACTGTAGTTTTAAAATTTTGGGGTGTTACATAAAGTTTAAGCATATGAGAATATGAGATATAAATTGATATTGAAGAGTAAATATGAGATAAAAAGAGAATCATTCATGCATGTTTCATATACATATGCCTGGCGGGGGCTAGTCTGTGTTATTTACCTCAAGAGGAGGTATGTCAGATAGCTAGAATTGAGACGAGCGTTTAGACAAAGGGTGTCTAAGCTGGGGGTAGTGGCAGTGGGGAGATCACCTACCCATGATGATCACATGTAGTGTGGGTGTGAGTCCTTTTGCAACACTGACCCACCCTGACTGATCGATCCAATTCAAAGAGAAAGAGAGTTGAGCTATCTTGACTATGGTACCAATTGATGAGAATTTGAGAGAGATTCATGCATCATATAAAGAAGATGAGCATGCAGCGCATGATGAGTATGTTGTATGATTATTTGTATGTTGTATATACTATGTGACTTGACCTATGTTTATCGTAAACTTACCCTATATTTTGTGTCTGTGGTTGACACCTGCGATGACCTCAATTTATTTGGGCAAGCAGGGGAATAGTAAAGCATAGCAGCGGATGGTTGAGAAGAAGATATGATGAAGATATTTTGATGGCTTATCTTTTGTATTTGTCCTGATGGTGTAACTTGTACTAGACTTTAAACCAGTCTGTATATTATGGTGGATTGTATTCTGGACTGTATTTTATTATTTTGGACTTCGAACGAACACGTTTACAATATTGATGGTTAATACCTTTCCCATGAATTATTTTAAGCAAGAAGAAAAGAATTTTCCATGAAATTTATAACTAAGGTAATTCTAAAGCAAGTGGAGAAGAAATTTTCATTCAAAATCAATAAAATACAAGATAGTAAAATGAGGTGTTACAGAGATCATGGTTGCAGAGATATTACAAGGGAAACCGTATTCGTATCTAGCTTTGAAGCCAGACAATTCAAAACAAGTTACCCATAAAAATTTTTGTGATTTAAAACCGTCAGAAAAATCAAAATAAAATAATAACAAAAAAAACTCACATGGTCATGTAACAACTACAAGGGATGGAAATGACCAAAACATTGAACGGGAAAAAAGTTATGAAACATTGACCATTCTCCGCAAAGTTTAAAGACTCAAATCATAAATGTCAAAAAAAAAAAAATAGATTCTAAAAACATAATTTATCCTTTTCTTTTACTAGTAATAAAAAGGTAAATGATAATTAATGCTCCAAAGAACCAAAAGTAAAAGTTTTGACCAAAAATAGAACTAGCTATCTTATTAAAAATATCAAAATTATTTAATATTCATATTTTAATTTAATTATAAATATTTAGTAAGATTATTAAATACATTTTTAAGTAGTATCCGTATTTATTAATTTGATTGAATTAAAAAAAATACACACTTTTTTTACACACTCTCCCCCAACTTTGTTTTCTTCAAATAAATAACGTGTAAAAATTCTGTAAGTTATTTAACATGTAAATATCAATTTTATAAAGATAAAGTTATCTTAAAATTAATAAAACTAATTTTCTAAATATAGTTAAACTCGTTTTTCTTGCTTCAATGGCTCGTCCAAATTCAACTAGGAGATCAATAATTATAAAAAGGACAAATATGGTGTCACTGTCACTTAAGTTTTATTAATTTTCCTTTTATTTCTACTATTTCACATTCCAAGTTTCAATAACAAGAGCAAATAAAAATAAGACATACATATATATAGAAACCCAAAGAGATAAGAAGCCGAGAACTTCGGTGGGAATGTTCTGTCTTTGACTTTATTTTGGTCAAACGGCTTAAAATTTTAATATTTCCACCTCCACTAGAATTACAATTACAAACAACCAATATAGTCAAATACAACCAAAACAAAGCAAGGATCTATAGCTTCTTCCTTTGTCACCTGTTTCCTTACGAATAAGTGCAAGGAATATGGTGTCACATATAATTCTATTCCTAAAGGTGATGTTACTGTTGTATGCCCTCCTCTTTCATTGTACCTTTAAAACCTTAAATTGTTAGATGCTTTGATCTCAATATATTACATGCAAAGAACAACCAATATTTAAAATAACAGAGAAAAGAAAACGCACGTGAGTTTGTTTCCTATCTATGCAAAGAATAAATCATCTGTGTTTTAACTTGATTGTTATAATATTATAGGTTTCTTATTAGCCATAAGGAATCCTAGAAAAGGGGAATGGAAATATTCTTCGTTTTGTCACAACCTTTTCTTGACAAAATTTGAGAATTAGATTCTTTGTATCTTGATCTTTTCTCGGTGTCAAATTATTCTGAATAGATAGATATATTTACAACCATCCGTGAATGTTTTTTCTTCCTTTTTGTTAACAAAGAATATTCAAATTTTGATGCCTAGCTTCTGTAATTTTCTAGACATATTTTATTAACCATCTTCTAATTTGATTAATCGTCCAAGTTCTTTATGCCATTTTGCATGAAACCTGTGCAAACTTACAAATCAATTTTAATATTGAGGTCAGAAGTTAATTAGAAAGATATCTGGGTTGAATGGCTAATGGATGACACCTAATTCCTTGAATCCTCATCCATCGATGCTTCATATTTGTTTTGAAACTTCTATCAGGTTTGACAAGCTTGTAGCAACAAAATGCAAAACATTTCCAAATCAAGCTGGTTTAAAAGGTGAATTTTGCAGCCATGGGAAGGAAGATTAAAGATAAGCATTCTGAATCATATTGGGTCAATCATCACACAGAGTGCAAGAGGAATCTTTTTAGTATTATTAAGTATCATCCCCTACTGTGTCATTTCTTTGAAAGACTTGCATACAACAGGGGTGGTGATGAAAGAAGTTTTACAGGTTAGTGCATTTTCCTCATCTCTCTACAAGTTTTCCTCTTTGCCATTTTGCTAATCATTAATTGATGCAGTAGTACCTAGAATGAATTTTGTGCTCTAGGTCAATTGTTAAGAGAGAATTGTTTATATCTGACTAATTCATATATGAAAATTGTTTGAGCAAAATGAAATTTTATGAAGCTTTGATCAAAACATTTGCAAATAACAAAGGAATTCTTACATTATCTCAAATTCTCAATCAGAATTAGTTGAAATCAATTGCTTTTCTAGAAACTATGATTAACATTTTGCTCAAGTCCTCTTTCTAGCATCTTAAGTCAATTCATATAATAAATTGTTCAGGACATACTAAATTTGATTCTTTCTATGAAGGACCCTTTTTTCTAATTTTGAGGAATATAATAGATGGACCTCACTGTTTCCATAAAGATTGACCTTAGTGTCAGAAAATTTTCTGCATAAGGATTCTATATTCCATAAAGAAGCCATTTCCATCTAAATTTTGAAGATTTAGCACCTAATCTTATATGCAGGAAATGTACCTGTATTCTCAACTGATAGAAAGAAGGAACTTAACCTTGTTGTGACAAGAGACACAAATGTAAGTTTTAATATTCTGATTTAGCTTATTTATTTATTCCTCATCCATCCCTTATATTAACATAGTCTATATGATAATCAACCACACACACAGCAGATGCATATAAAAAAAATTGGGATTGTGGTTTATGAATAGGATATCATAGTTTTATTTCAGTTGATTTTGGATACGTTGGTTTCTTCTTAATGCAAAATGAGTTGACTGACTTACTAGGAAATAAATAAAAGGTTGTATCTAATTTGAAGCTTGTCAGGTTGACAAAAGGATGACACCATATTCTTCAGTTGCAAAAGACTCAGTAAGGAGCAAGATAAAAACAATTGTTTTGAAAGAGATATCAAAGAAGAGGAATAGACATCATAGAAAATCAACCTGTCCTCTAGCTACAATCAACACGAACAAGAACTTGTTAACAACTTTTGTGCAAGATTCAGTGTCTCCTTTGGTTTATCACCTCCATAAACAACAGGTGTATGGCTCAAAAATGAAATTAAATAGGTCTGCATCATTTCCTCTACCTGACTCATCATCAAAAAGACAAAGTTATGGAGCTATAGGAAATAGTTATCTACCAAAAGTGAAAGGAAAATTATGTTTTGACAACAAAACACCAAAGTCAAATCAATTTGAATCCTCAAAAAAGTTTTATGTAAGGTCCGTATCTTCAGGAGCAAAATGTTTCAATGTAAATGAAGCAATGATGGCAAGAGATGTTAATTGTTCTTCAGGATTTGCTCAAGGTCAGAATCAAAATGAAATCAAAAAGTTTAAGAATCTGAAACAAAAAATAGAGCATGTTACAGGAGAGAGTAGAAAAGAAAAGCTTCGCGTTACTATGGATGCCGTCATTGACAAACTTCCTCAAGGCCATGAGATTTCAAATGATTTGAAGCAGGATTTTTTTAAGAAATTGAGAGATTCTAATATGACTAGAGAAGGTGAATACTATCCTAAAAGATGTAATGACAATGATCACTCTACTCCTTTATTGACCAAGCATGGCAAGCACAAGATAAGAAGAGTATTGTCTCTTCAAGAACCACTAGAAATTTATTATCAACTCCATGAGAATAGCTTTAATGTAGAACCAAATGACCTCCAATCTAAGCAACTAAAATTAAGATCAGAAAAGGAACATTCACCATTGAGGATGTTTTCATTACCCTTACAAAGGATTCTTTCATTACCCAATCTCCAATCCTTTTCCTATGCTTATCAGAATTGGGAGTTTTCTGACATTTCATCTGTCACTGAGCCAAAGCCAATCATGACTTCTGGGGATGAAAGTATGAGTTCAAATATTATTGTCCATCAGGCAAAGAGGCTTGGCCTTAGTTTACCCTCAAAAGGTCAACATCAGTTAGATACACCTGTAGAAAATTTGATTCAAAAACACCTTATCAGTGTAGGAGAAAATGATTTAGTGATTGCTGATATTGTCGAACCAGGATTAGATTGTAGCTGTGAGATTAATGGCAAGGTGGGCATGACAACTGATGATTTTGGACATAGTTATTCAAAAAATGGTGGCACTTTTAATGACCAAGATATTGAGACAATAAAAGAATACATGACTACAATAACAACATCAGGTTATCCTATCTCACTCAATTATTGTTTCTTAATATATGCTACTTCCTGAAATAGTTATGGTTAAAAACATTTACAAAAGCCATAAGGTAGGAACAACAAAGCTAGAATTAAATTTTGTATACTATCACTTTGAAATTTCATTTTACCTAAATTCATAAGTGCATACACAGAGAGAGTAAAATCTGAGTCAGACTAATATAAATGATGCATTATTGACTTGTATTCTTTGATTTCAGTAGATTCAAAATTGAATATGAGACCAGGAGATAGACTAGATAACATGGCTGAGAAACAAGATGCTATTATGGATTCTGTTAAAGTGAAAGAGACCACAAAGAATGCTAAAAAAATGGAGATTCAAAGCAAGCAGTTGAATTATGACATTCCTCTTGTTCATGTTAATAATAAAGACAAAGCTGATTTTAATTATGTGAAATATATTATTGAGATATCTGGACTGATTGGTAAAGATAGCCTTTTAGCATGGCATTCTAATGACCACCCAGTTGATCCATTACTCTATGAAGAAATGGAAGGTGACCCTGATTTCTGTAATTATGGGGGTAGTGGTCAGTGTAATCACCATGTATTGTTTGATTTAATTAATGAGACATTGTTGGAACTTTCTGGGAGGTCTTATTGCTACTGTTCCATACCATTGTCATCGTCTCTTTCCTACATTCATCCAATGCCAAAAGGGTGCCACCCTCTTCATCAAGTGTGGACTCACATGAGGAAGTCCTTGTGCTTGAGATCCGAAATTGGACTAACAATTGATGATCATGTGTGTCGAGATCTAGCAAGGCATGATAGGTGGGTGAACCCTCAATTGTTTGCTCAATGTGTTAGTCTGGAACTTGAACACTTGATTCTTCATGATCTCTTGGAGGAAATAACATGTGACTTAGCTTTCATTTAAGGAAGTTACTGAAGTAATTTGCACTTTCTTAATTGTACAGTTCCTTTCCAACTTCAATTATTTCATTTTTTGGTGTCATTGGAAACTTATTTAGAAGGAAAGGTAGAAATAAATGGTGAATGAATAGTATAATGACAATGGACAAAAGCATTATATTGGCATTCTAATAGCATACAAATTAAAGGCACTTGTATTCTTACATCATATATGTAAAGGCAATTTATATATTATATATGCTATAACAAAAGAAAAATATTATGGATGGGGTTCAATTTTTCTTTTAACCATTAAATTTTGCTTGGTTGACATCCCCAAAGAGATTTTTTGATGTGTAAGAATTAATTAGTTAAATAATTGTAATTAGGTATAACTAGATATTGTCTCGTGCAACGAGTTAAGAAATGTGTAAGTTATATTCTTATATGAATGGAAATATACATATGTAAATACATTTTTTCTTCTAAATATTATGACATTTTTTCTAGATGCTACATTTGGATCGAATATGGCTTTTCATATAGCTAGTGAACCTACTTTACATATTGTGCTTCAAACATAATAGGCAAGTGAACCTAGTCTAATTGTAGAAAGACACAGTAAGTGTTGAGTTATCGTATCCATAGAGACTGTGTGCAACATAACGAGAATTAACAAACTATTTTTACACACATTAGTTGTAGCGAGTTGTCAATTTGTAGTGGCGAATAGGTTCAGTTTCAGTTTTTTTTGAAAAAAAAGTTTTTGTTGTAGTGAGGCGTCAGTTCGCTAGGGCAAAGTTAAACTGTTTTTGGTTTTCAAACACAACTTTTAGGCCAAAAAATGAAATCAAACAAAGAAAAGTGTCTGGAACCAGATCAATGGAGAATTCAATTCCCCTATCCGGTGGAAGCTGTGTAATCTCCTCAGAAAAAACATTAACAAACTTGCTCACCACCGGAATCTTTGACATATCCAACCCCGATTTCTCAACTGCTGTACTCAACAAGAAATATCCCTGTGCCCCTCTCTGTATTTCCTTGCGGACTTGCAAGACTGAGAGAAACAAAATAGAACTTGAGTTGGCTCCATCTGAGGGCACTACAACCTTCTTGTGACAGCAGTCTAACATAATGTCATACTTGGCTAACCAATCCATACCCAAGATGACTTCAAGGGTAGGCATCACTAAACAATGCAGATCAACTTATATTCTCTGCCCTCAAACTGAAAATGGACATCTTTACAACACATGTCCACCATGCACTACTCCTTAGAGGCAGTAGTGACCTCCATAGGAACAGGGAGTCTGAACATAGGCAAGTTCAGTCCTCGTGCAGTGCGGTCACTGATAAAAGAGTGAGTGGCTCCAGAGTCGAACAAGGCTCTCACATTATATGCGTCAATCGAAATCATACCTCTGATCAGATCAGGAGCTCTGGCAGCCTCTCCAGCATCTACGGTGTAGACCCGGCCTATGATAGGTGCTGCTGATATCACTGGGGCAGCTGTGGCCCGACTGCCTGCCTGCGGGCACTCTCTGGCATAGTGGCCCTGCTTGCCACATCTATAGCAGACCAACTGGCTAGTGGGGCACACTCCCCAGTGGTTCCTCCCACAAATATTACACTTGGGAGGTAGACCAGTCCTCTAGGGCGCTCCTCTCTGTCTGGAGCCCTTCTTAAATCTGCCCGCCGGAGAAGAAACTCCCAAGTCTCTGCCTTTGCCCTTCCCAGTAGGGCCTGATCCACTGGGTCTCCTGGCCTCCGGCCTCTCAGCCTGGGTGGAATGGCTTCCACTGCGCCTCCTGATCATATCCTCCACCTGGCGGCACTGTCTCACCAGGCTGCCCAGATCTCTGGATCCACTACCCGCTATCTTCTCCTCTATGTTCTCTCTGAGTCTCCTCTGGAACTTAGCAGCCAACACCTCTGCTTCAGGTAGAGCCCTCCTGAAATGTGCATACTTAGCCAACTCATTGAATTTGGCTAAATACTCATCAACAGACATCTTCCCCTGCAACAAGCTCTCAAACTCGGCCTGTTTCTGTTCTCTGGCATCTCTGGGAAAGTAGCGGTCCAAAAACTGAGCTTCAAAAACTTGCTAGGTGATGGCCTCACCCTGGCCTCTCAATAGCTGTGAGGTGGTCACCCACCACTCATGCGCGTCCCCCTGAAGCAGATAGGTGGCATAGAGGAGCTTCTGATGGTCCGAACATTCCATCACAGTAAAAATTTTCTCTAATGCCTGTAACCACTTAGCAGCAGCAATGGGGTCATACTCCCCATGAAAAGAGGGAGGATCATGCTTACGGAAGGCAATAAGCATCCTTCCTCTGGTAACTGAATCCTCCTCTGTATCAGCTTAGGACGGCCTGCCCCCTCTCTGGTGCTGAGGCCCATCAGAGTGATGGCTACCTCCATCCTGATGGCGACTACTCTCGCCTTCAGGAGTCTGCTATGTAGGGGATACTCTATCTTTCCTACGTCGAGCTCTCAACTTAGCCATGAGCTCTTCATTAGTCTTGAGCAAGGCTTCATTAGCCTGTCTACTTGCAGCAAGTTCCTGCTGCACTGCTGCCAAAGCAGCCACAATCGGGTCGGGTTGTTCCTCTGCACCCGCCCTCTCACTAGTGTTCCGGGTCCTCACCATGACACTGCACATATAATATAACAAGATGAGTTGATCAGGCTCACACTTATCATCACACATGCAATAGTCATGGTGTACACCCAAAACACATAGGGAAAGCATGTAATTCACCATATATATATATATATTACTTCCCTGTACACTGCTCTGATACCATAAAATGTAATACCTCGTGTGCACCCGACGTATTAACATTATTACAATATCAGAATAACGCAGCAAACATGGAAAAAAAACAATAAAGGAAGCCTGAATCCAATATAAATACACATTATATACATATATCGTAAATCTCTGTCCTTTACAAGATACATAGTTCTCAAAACTATACAAATTTTCCCTAGGTATCAAAATACAGACAAAATAAACAAAATGTGAGCTAACAAGCTCGGTCTTCTAAGCCTAGGGTTCTCTACCACCCTATCCCAGCTCAGGCTTTTTGCCTTGGGATCTCTCAGTGACTTCTGTCTCAGTTCCTGCAACATTAGCCCCTAACAGGGGTGAGATAATCATTCAGTAAGCTCAGTGTTCTTGGGGAATGTGTCCCCTGCTTGTGTTTCACTACACCCAATATGGGTGATTGTTTGATATATCTTGCATACTGTTGTTATGTGATTTTGTAATGTTGAATATGTATGAATTGACAATGAAACGCATTGATGGATGGCTGACAATTGTATGCTAGCTAAACCCTGAGATAGGGTATGATTGTAGTGATTACACTAGCATCGTGTATACTTATATGGACTTTGGTTATGAGATGATTGTGATGATGATTCTGTGTGATGTGCATGCATGAGAATTTACTGGCTAGTAGAATAGGGAACTATGGACCCCTTGGGAATGTGCCCTTAAGTGGATGATCTTCCTTGGGATAATCCATAGGCGTCCATGTAAATCCTAAGTAGATGTGTCTTTCAGTAGATGATCCTATTCAGGTATTGGGCGGCAAGTCCTGAGGGAATGTGCCTTTCAGTGGATGATCTCTCTCAGACATGGATAGAGTGAGTCCTGAGTAGATGTGTCTTTCAATAGATGATCCTATTCAGGTACTCAGTGGAAAGTCCTGAGGGAATGTGCCCTTCAGTGGATGATCTCTCTCAGGCAATGTGTGTTGATTGCATACGTTTGTTCTGGGCTGCTATGTGCATGCAGCTTGTTCTTGTGAGCCATGAAGGCTGATTGTATGATGAAGTTCTATATGAAATGATTTTTGTTATATTATGTTATACATATATTTATATGCTGGGAAGTGAACCAGGGGGAGGGAAACCTCTGAGAACCCTGAGTTTACTAGGATGATTATCTCACCCCTGTTAGGGGCTCATGTTGCAGGAACTGAGACAGAAGTCACTGAGAGATCCCAAGGCAAAAGGCCTAAACTGGGATAGGGTGGTAGAGAACCCTAGGCTTAGAAGACCGAGCTTGTTAGCTCACATTTTGTTTATTTTGTCTGTATTTTGATACCTAGGGAAAATTTGTATAGTTTTGAGAACTATGTATTCTGTAAAGGACAGAGATTCACCATACATGTATATAATGTGTATTTATATTAGATTCAGGCTTCCTTTATTGTTTTTTTCCATGCTTGCTGCGTTATTCTAATATTGTAATAATGTTAATACGCCGGGTGCACACCGGGTGTTACAGGTAGTCTTGAAAATGACCTCCACTTAGGACCCCCCTTCCTTTATATAGTGGTTGGAAATTTATATAATATTCAAGGACATTTTTGCCCTTCCTAACTAATTACCTTCATTTAGTTGCATCTTAACTTAGTTTCCTCTTATTCCATTAAATTCTAACTAAGTTCATCATTATTCTTTTACTTTATAGAAATATCTTCTAAGCCTTAATGATTTCTTTTACAAGTATCCACCACTTTACAAGTGTCCTTACACTTATCCAAGCTCATGAAACTTCTCCACTCTTCTTGCTTTTCACGTGGACAAGTTCTTAGCCAAGGGAAAATTTTTATTTTCCTTTCATTCTTATATATATCATGTTATCTTTTAAATGAAGAAAGATAATCTAATTTCATTTTTACCTTATACATGGCCTTTTCTAGTAGGAAGTAAAGTTCAATTTGAACTCTTCTACCTAAAGATAATATTGAATAATATAATTATAGAGTTTTTCAGAAACTGACTTCAATTACAATATAAATTACCCATAAGCAGTTTATACAGAGTGTTACATAGACTTTACATATAAGACTGCTCTTATCTTAATTCTGATTGTTCTATACTACTTCTGACCATCAAAATTACTAAACTATTTTATTAAATAAGTCTATACATCCTATAATTAAGAGAAAATTCCATAGATCTTGTTTATCATTTTTCTATATTTTTCTGATGCTTGAATTCTTCTAAATAAAATTTCAAAGTTATTATCTTATAAAATTCATAGAAATTCTATTCTAATGTTTTCTGTTACAAAGTATTTTGATAATCTGTCATCTAAGAGTATTCTGTTATTTCATCAGGTTTTCACAAAATTTCTAAGAGTGTCTCAGACAATTTTAGTATCAAGGGTATTATGATAATTTCTAAAGTATCCAAGGGTATTTGTGTAATTTTCACTTTAAGGACATTTCTGTAATTTTTGTTTTAAAGTAAGGGTAATATGGTCATTTCTCTTCAAACATTTTTATAATATCTCTAATTAATATTTCACCCAAATAATTTAGATATAGACTAATCAAATCTCACATAACCTAACACCCACATCAATAGTTGCACAAGAATAATTCATATAATATATTTGCAATTATTGAAATATCAAGGTGTTACAGTGGTGGTGGTGAACCCATAGATGATTTGGAGGTTCCTCCAATTGTTGATGTTGCAGGTGGAGAAGATGCAATTAATGAGGATGAAGATCATATGGCGAATGACTATCCTGATTTTAATTTGAATGATCTCCTAGACTAGTGTGATTGCATTAAGTAATTATGAACTTATTATGAGTTTATGTTATGACTTGTGAACTTATTTTGAGTTTTCTTTTCATGTTATTTTTTTATGTATATGCATGTGTATAAATATAATTTTACATATATACGTAACTCTTACGATCCGAGTTACGATCCTCGAGTTACGATCTCTTACCCCCTTTCCAATCATCGAGTTTGACAACATTGGTTGTAACACCTTTGGTAGAACGTACAAGAAACAGTACAATGTAATTTATCCAATCTTCAACCTAGCTACCCCCTTTGTTTATCAACTTTTAATATCACTCCCATTGTTGTATACTAAAGATATCAAGCACACATTGAGCTACATATACAAATGCTGTTTGAGCTACAAATTCACGAGAACTGAACAAAATGTTTGATGTCTGCAACTTTTAGTTTTCACTTTTTCGATTCTGGTCTAAACAAATTTGAATGTAATTTTCTTTTCTTTTATACATCTACAACAGTTTTGTCACTAACATTATAGTTTACAACAATGTGAAGTTGCTGACATGCTGAGGGATACATATATCAGCATTGCCACTAAATACTACAATCTCAAGTAATTGGACACAAATGTTTAATGTGTTAAAGTTAAAGTTGAATCGTAATTCTTAACCAGGTTTTCTTTATCTCCTGATCAAACTTCAGATTAGTCAGGGTTCATTTCCTCTTAAGGACCGGAGAGTTTAAGACAAAAAAGAATAATCAAGAAAAATAGAGAATTTCATCATGTGTCAATCATACATTTAAATTTGAATAAAGAGAAAAAAGAAAATCTTCTAGGTGCTGCCATGAGAATAACTGTTATGGCCTCCAAAAAGATGGGGTTGCCTACCCATCCTTTTAGGCAACCCGAAATTTTGATAACATTTGATTTCACCTCCAAACCCAGCTGTCACAATTACCAAGCCCCATGCTGAAGGAAGAACTGTGGAAGAAACATGGCTACTGTCTAACAATGAATAAGAAGAGGACCATGATGAAGAAGGTAAATCACCACACCTAACTGAAGATGAGCCAGAACTAAATGAATCACTAAATCCTGAATCCGTTCGCGAAATTGCTTCAATGTCTTCATCCCTTGCAGTGTGGCAGTTAGCTTTCATCGGAGATTGTGGCATCATTCTCTTACTGTTTACAAATGAATCATTAAGTCCAGATTCTGTGTGTGAAATTTCTGCAGGGTCTTCCCTTGGGGAATTTGAAGCACCTTCTGTGGCATGGTTATTATTACTCTTCTTGTTGGGAACGGGTGGAAGCGTTCTCTTACTGTTTGTAGCAGATGGCGATGCCATGTCTTCTACGCAATTAGAAGGTGCCTGAGAACGTTTTAAATATCTTTTGGAATGATGAGTTGGCACTAGAGGAGGATCACCTCTTATGGTACACGGCCATGGTATTGCTACGGAAACATCTTTACATTGGAAGTGTTCGTGAGAACGGGTAACTAGCACATTTCTACCTTTTCCACTGCCTCCACTTCTATGCTCTTCATGCTTCCAGATATATACTTGAGAATCTTCACTAGCACTTATAATGTATCTCCCATCTGGACTAAATGAAGCTGCAATTGTGCTGTTTGCATTTCGAAAACCTGTTGATGTTCAACACCAATATAGGATATCATGCTGAAACAAAGTTATAATTTTGGTTTAAATATATTTTTCATCCTTAATAAATTTTTAATTTTTGTGTTTCTTTCCTAATAAATTTTTGTTTTATATTGAATCCCTAATAAAATAATAATTTTGTTTTGGATCCGTGATACTTTTTTAGTTTATGATAAATTGGCGAGTTTTGTATTTGGTCCATGATATATTTTTTCGTATTTTATTAGTGAAAATTAAAATAAAATTCATTAATTTATCAGAAACAAAGACAAAATTAGTTAATTTATCAAAGATTAAAATAAAATATCAAGTACTAAAAATAAAATTATTTTATTAGAAATTTAATATAAAACAAAAATTTATTAAACAACAAACACAAAAATTGAATAATTATTAAGAGATCAAATAAAACTTATAATTTTTACTGTAATGTTTGTGTGACAAGTGTCACAAGTCATAAGCTATCAAAATCTCACTGTAGTACTAAAATAAATTCGGAACAGACCAACATACAAATGATATTTATTTTTAATAGGTCAAAAAGTACTTCAGAAAGATGTTATGTCGCACCTCTGTACTTTTGAACGACCTCTGAACTCTCCAGAATTCTTATCCTGGAATCCGCTGAAGTAACAAGAACTTCTGATGGTTTGCCTGGAGCAAACTGTAAGGATACAAAGCCGGTAAATATGCTTTCCTTGCATCAAACCCAATCCTGTTTATGGCACATGGAGATAAGAATTACCTGGAAACCAGTGACCTTTCTTAGTTGGGATTTCTTCTTGTGTCGAATCTCAATGGTGCCAGTTTGAGTTAGTATGCAATCTGGTTCACCATAAGGAAATGGGAAATTAACAACTTGATTTAATGAGCTTAAATTATGAGTTGGACAATATGGTAAATTTCTAATTAGACTCTAAGATGGTTCTAGTAGAAATAAAAACATAAAGAATTAACTAGTGGAGTATGTAATACCTTCTGTCCTATATGTACGACAACCCCCTTTATGGGTACCAACCAGAGCACCCTATAATAATAATAATAATAATAATAATAATAATGAGCAAATAAGAACAAGGATCAAAATCATTGCATAATTGTTATTTGCATTTAGTTTATCATTTTATTTATTTTGCTTAACCAAGTTAACTTAACAATTATACATTAATATGACAAGTTCTTCCCACATAAGGCAAACTAAGATTCTCTTGGAGTTATAGAAGAGATATTTGATTATATGAAGAAACAACTGCAAATAGGAAATGGTACCATACCTGACCGTCAGGTGTATAAGACACTGCAGTAATCATTTCGTGGATATCAGTCCAATTCACGACTTGGCGTTCAGGGATGTTCCATATTCTGACCTTAGCATCGAGCGAACCACTGATGAAATAATCATCGTGGATAGGATTGAATTGTATGCAGGTTACTGCAATATCCAATCCCTCATCAAACAAGAAGCAAACAAAATGTAATTAACTGAAAGTCCTATGCAGCATGTTCAGAATGTGAATCAGTACCTATTTTTGTTATAATTTATTAGAGTTTATGGTAGAATTTTTACTGTTGTATCTGTTACAATTTCATGTTTTTATATAAGTTTGGACTGTTACAAATTAATGGGTAAGTTTATTTGTCATTATTTTCTGTTATGAATCTTTTGTATTTAAAGATTGGAAATAAAGCATTAGAGTTTCGGCCTTCATTTTTGTCGTGTCTTTGTTGAATTTCTTTCTTATTTCCAACACATGCATACCATCCAAAGGTTTAAAAATCAAATAGAATATTTAATAATCAGACTCAAGCATTTCACTCTCACCATAGTCATTATGGGCAAACATGTTCAAGCAAGTCTTAGTTTCCAAATCCCATAATCTGACTGTTTTATCCATCGAAGATGAGAGAAGTAACTGCAATTGAAAATGAAAACCGATCAAAACTTCGATCTTCTTATTATCACTTCTTGCATGCAATAAAACACAATAAATTGTGTACCCTGAGAATCAATTCGCATGTATATGTTATAGGCAAGATTTTAAATTGCAGTGATGGTTTCAATATTGCCATGATCTTTGTTATTGCAGAAAACTTGGAACACAAGGTCCAGTCACTAGGACCAAAAATCTTTAGTTACGGCATCATTGCATTCACACACCAATTTTTAACGTGAGTTTGGTTAAGTGGAGAGAAATAAAAAGAAAAGAATAAATTTTTTAAAAAATTAAAGTGTAAGAAATATGAGTTTCAC
The DNA here is from genome assembly GCA_007407185.1 of Glycine tomentella. NCBI lineage: Eukaryota > Viridiplantae > Streptophyta > Magnoliopsida > Fabales > Fabaceae > Glycine > Glycine tomentella. Next base: position 32,040 of record PYAF01001453.1, read on the forward strand.
TAAATAAAATATAAGATTTCTCTTTCTTTTATTTCTCTTCTTCCAAACAAGCACACCTGAGAGAGTGATCATTCTCTCGGGACCCAAACAGTAATCTCACCTATTAGGCAAATTACTCATCTTTCATTTCTCGTCATCGATCTTTCTCTTTTTATAATAGTATCACACAAGCAATCATATCCATAAATCACTTATCTTCTCTCTTTTCTTTAAGAAATGCAAACAAAAGGGAGTTGGTATGTTGTAAGCTGTACCTGAGATTTAGACCAAGACAAATCCAAAACATCATCCAAATGTCCACGAAAAGAGCAATGCGGCTTGTCGGAAAGTGAGAAGACAGTTTCAGGAACATGAACATATTCAGGAATGGCTGTGCCTCTTTTGCTTCCGAATTTCCCCTTCTTCTTCTTCTCACTAGACAAAGAAGGAGTCTCACTGGACGATGCAAGAAGCGAGGGGTGAAGAGGAGTGAGACTTCCCTCGTCAGGCCTGAGAGACATAACCTCACACTCCTGCACTTCCCACACGTGAATCACCCTATCCTCTCCTGCACTCGCCAGATACCGTCCATCCAAACTAAACCTAATCGTCCACACGCACCCCTCGTGAGCTTGAAACTCCTGACACAGATGCAAAGCAGAGAGCTCCTTGTGCGCTTTCCCACTCTGCCGAACTCTCACCCACTGATTCTTCGCCTCCATCACCGGCACCGGCACTGGCATCGTTACCGGCTCTCGCTCGCCGATGAACCCGCTCGCCACGCCTTTTATGTTCTTCAACAAGGCAGCGCCTCTTCTCTTGCTCATCCTCAAACTCCTCGAAATGTAAGAGCTCGAAGAAAGCTTCTGCGACAAACCGTCGTTGACGTTGCTTCCTGCGTGCAGGAATGTAGAAAAAAAATAGTTTGAAGAAAATAACTATATGTATAACTATATATCTAGTTTTATATAACTAGATAAGTATAAAATTATAACCAATTTCATAGTTATGAATATTTTAAATAATTTATTTTTATTTAAAAATAGTTATAGTTATAAAATTATAATAACTTAATAAAAATGAATATTTTTTTTTATAAGTTATATAATTAATTTGAGATATATCATGAACACCCTACCTGTATGCGCACGCCGCATAAGCTGGTTCACCACGCTTGACTTCCCCACCGTCCTCTCGAACTCCTCCATCGTTAACTGCTTCCCGGTCTGCAAATCACTCAGCCTATTCCATGCTCCGTTTTTGCCGTACTCATTCACAATGAACTCCTTCCCGGTGTCCAGATTTCTAATCAAGAAAAACGCTCCCACTCCCGAGTCCTCCAATTTCGCCACGCTCCGCTTTGAGGTTGCTGCGTCGTCGGAATCTCTCACCACCGCTCTGCCTCCGGTTCCGTTCCGTCCGCGCGGGAAGGCCACCTCCGTGGCGGTTCTCGTAAGCCGCTGCTTCGACCGCTTCCCAATGAAATTTTCCTTCCTCGATCTCTCCATGGAGAATAAATCGACGTCTCCCTCGGAGCGAGAACGAACGAGAACTAAATGAACAGAGGAGTGCTGTGTTTTTTTGTGTTCCGAAACAGAGGAATCTGAAGGTGAAACAGTAACCGGCAAGGAAGTTCTTAAAAGTATTGATTTTTTCTCAGAGGAGTTAGAAGAAGGAGCAGAGTCGATCTTCTTTGAAACTACGTTTGTGGCTTTTGAGAACTCCTTGTCGTCGTCGTCGTCTAGGCCCATGCCGTGGAGCAATCGCTTTCGCCTCTCGGTGATTGACACGGGGGCTGCCATCCATATGCCGTAATCTGTAGCGGTGTCGGTCGGCGGAGGGGCTCTGTTTTTTCGTGACTGAACAGAGGAGGCCGCAGAGACGAAGGAGAGGCGGGGATCATCGAAATCGTCGTCGTCATCGTCGGAAGAAGAAGGGAGGTCAAGGGGGGCGGCGGTGGAGAGGCGGTTGTAGGACTCGAAGAAGGCGTCGTCGTCGTCAACGTCGCCGAGGCCGTCCCAGTTCATCGTGAGCGTTTTCCTGCGTTCCATGGCGGCGGTACATTGGCGCCAAAACAGGGATTGGGTGATAAATGAAGGTGCCCTTCGATTGAATTTTTCGTTTTCGTTTGGTTTGGTGTTGATTTTTTTGGTTTGTGGTTGCGTTTCGGTGTCTGGGGGCAGAGCAAGTGAAAGAGAGAAAAAGAAGGAAAGAAAGAGAGGTTGGCCACCGTTATGGATTTCTGGAGGCAAAGAAACGGTCAGCGGGTGTAATATTGCTGCTTTTTAGTTGCATGCCTTATGCTCGCTCTTCTCTTTTCTGCATTTTCTTAAAACAAAAATAAAATTTTATTTTCTATGAAAAATAGCTATACCAAAATCCAATTTATAATAATAATAATAATAATAATAATAATAATAATAATAATAATAATAATAATAATAATAATAATAAAAGGATATTCAATTTACACGAGTAAGATATAAAAGACTCGTGTCGAAGGGAAAACATCTATACCATGATAAAAAAAAATACAAAAAACATAAATTAATTATACTATAAAACTTTAAAAATATGGAAAAAGAAACAAATAAATAAATGGATGGCTTAGATATGTACTCTAATGATTTCTATATAATAATTTTATTTTATATAATCAGGTAGCTTAGCTTATAGTATAGGACGTACAAATTTCAAAACTACACTCATGTCGTTCTATGCATATGAATTTTTTATAATATTAATTATTAAAAAATTATTGGTGATATATATATATATATATAATTATGTTATATAAGATAAGATTTTTAAGGAGTGAATGGTTTTTAAAAGATTATTTGGGATGACAAAAATTTAGAAGATTAAATTGAAAATTCAATTTTAAAATAAATGCATTAAAATGATGAAGGTAATGATAATGACAACGATGACTAATAAATTGTATATAAAATTAAATAAAAGCATTGTTTATAATGATATTGAAAAACAATTTGCGGTGAGGTTGATAAAATTTTGTTTTTGAAGGAAGTTTGGAAGTTTACAAAATCTCAATTCAACCTCTTCTCTTCTTGTGGTATTTTTGTTACTTAAGAGATTTCAAAGACAATTTCAGGATAGTCTTTTCTCTTCACATTGGAGTTTCTTTCTCAATCAACTCTAAACTTATTGGTGCCTTAGAGGCTATTGAACTTGCTACTTCTAAGGGTTGGAGGAACCTTTGGTTAGAAAGTGACTTGTCCTTAATTACTATGGCATTTCAGAACTATTATATTGTTCATTGGTAGCTTTGAAACCGTTGGATGAATTGTGTTGCTTGTACTAAATCTATGAATTTTATTGTTTCTCACATTTTTTGTGAAGGAAATAGTTGTTCTCATAAAATGGCAAACTTGGGTGTCTTGGATCAAAGATCTCACATTTTTCATGAGGGAAATAGTTGTTTCTCACTAAATTGTCATTTTATGGTCCAAATGCATTAATGGAAAAAAGTATTCTTTGAAGGTCAATGACTATTTTATTAGAATCTATTTTATCTTTTAAATTGTTATGATTTTCTATTTTTAACTTTTCTCTCTCCCTTACTCTCCTATATATTGGGTTGTTGTGAAAAACTATTTTCACCTTCTATCTCTCTCTTTCTTGTTTTACTTTCCTCTTATCCACCTCTCTCTCTACTCCTTCTTGGATCCTTAACCTTTTTCTGAGAAATGGCTAGAACAAAAACAATTGCAATAAAAAAATCCTTCAAACTCATCCACCTCTGATAGTGAGACTTCTCACTTACCCGCTCCTAAAATCTAAGAAGAAGGTATGGGAAAGGTTATTCACATCTCTTATGAGTCAAATTTTGAAGTAACCATGACCATCACACCCACTCGTGCAAAAGGGATTTGATTAGGTCCCCTAAATGAATATGCTTTGTGAAGGCTGGGAAGTTTGGAAAGAAAAGGCAAAAGAGCTAAGGATGAAACCCTTAATTTATTTCAAGACAAGAAGCTTCAAGAGAAGTTTGATGTTGGGTGGGTCAGCAAGAAAGTGGTAAATGCAAGGTATGTTGACCTTATGGAGATTAAAGAATGTGGTTGGGACATTCTTCATTTTGTAAAGAAGAAGAAATGGATTGGTTTCTTTGAGTCCATGAACTAGTCTATCATAGATTAGTTAGAGCATTTTCTTTTTTTTGCAACAAAAGTGGACCATAGTAACTTTACCCTGATGGCTACTGTAACACCCCGTAGGCCTCCGGTGTGTTAACATTAATAATATCAGTGTGGCGCTTAATTATCATCAAATAGTCGTCAGCGGAAGTAAAGAATCGTTTTTCTTGATTCATTATGTATGGAATAATAACACTTAATTCACAGCTGAAATACATGCTGATCCAGTTTCTCCACATATAACAGAAAGACTAAATAACCAAACTATACAGGCAGATACCAGATACCAACCTACACTCAGAGAAAGTCACAATTATACATATATAACAAAGTTCTGTACATGTCCAAATCCATATCCATAATCTACACCACACAAGCCGTGGTGATACCAAAAGAATAGTAACCCTCCATGAGGGAGTACAGAACTACACATCCAAAAAGAAAATAAAACAGAACCGAGCCCTCTAGCTCCAAAGGCAAACAGTCCAGTCTCAGTTGGGCCTCCTGCCCTGGGACTGTTCTTCTCTGCCAGAAAGATCACCTGAAATCATAAAAGCCCCACACGGGGTGAGATAACATATCTCAGTAAGCTCAGGGCTCTTGGGAAATCATTCCCACCCTGGCCCACTATCCACAATGCACACACAAGGCAATCACATAACCAAATGGCCCACTGGCCCTCATAACAACATAACAAGCATCCAAACATGGCGGATCTCATCAACGCCTGACGGATCTCATCAACGCCTAAATTATATGGCAGAGAACCCTCAATGCCTAGCGGAGAACCCTCAACGCCTAATTCATGGGCAGAGAACCCTCGATGCCCCCAGAACATATGGCGGAGAACCCTCAACGCCTCAATAATAGCATAATCAATTTCAAATGCATACATATCAATTTGAGGAATGCAACAACCAAATGCATGCATTATGAATCATGACCAACACTCCACCGGAGTATGGTGTGCAACCAAAACGGGAATTCATCCCCAGAGAACACTGAACTTACCTGGTAAGGTTTCAGCTCGTAGCTCCTTCCCAGGTCTGTGGCTTCCACCGCTAACAGTCTCAGACTCAATGCCTAATCAAGGCATAAGCAGTTTCATATCAAAACCATATCACACACATTCAATCACAAAATGAATCGGATCATAAATCCCCTATCCTAGGGTTTATCAATTCTGCCCACACAAGGCTTTTTCTCAGAGCATACAAGTATATCAAAATTGGTATCAGGGCCACTGAGTCATCACAGACCCAATACTTATCATATATCTCAATCATGGCCCAAAATACAGAATATCTCTAGAACGGTCTTGCCTTCAACCCAGGCACAGTTCTAACAGCCTCTCAGGCTCAACATAAACTCAGGCATGGCTCATGCATATCAGAAAACCACACTTAAGTGCCTCTACACCTGTCACTTATGCATTCACAGAGCCAAAATCCAAAGTCATCAGAATCAAAAACTGAAAGCTATTCCTTCATCTATTCCTCATTCTAAACAAGTTCCTCAACTGGACCCTGGGCTAATTCTAGCCCCATATCAGCGTGGGTCACAAAACTCAGAAAACCCCAAAATCACATAGACTCAAGAGAACTTGCATTTCTTACCTCAATGGCAACCTAGGAGACCTCAGAACTGCTTTCCCAAGCACTGGTGCCTGTCTCCTGCCTTGGGTCTTGCCTATTCTCAAATTCTCAGAAGGTTCCTCTTAAGACTTCTACCTCTCACTCATAAGGGGTTTCCAAGCAAGGAAAATGAAGGATTATAGCTCTCTACAAGTTTCTCTCACAAACAAAGGTCATCAGGAAAGTGTTTTGATCATCTAATATGATCCTAGGAAGCTTGGTAGGTCATCAATGGAGGTGGGAGGCTGAGGGAAGAAGAAGAGGACTGTTTTCCTCTCTTTTTCGCGCTTCCCTATATCTATACTCAGCCTGCCCGAGCTCTCGCGCGATCCGCGCCACAAGGTCGGTGAACTGGCGCTATCAGCGCCGTCCCCGCGCTAACCGTGTGAACCTTTCGAGACCATTGGCGCCACCCGCGCCACCTCGGTGCGGTCCGCGCGAAAATCCAGAGAAATTTGGTTTTCCAGAGCACTTACGGCGCGATCCGCTCGGACAGTGGCGCCATCCGTGCCACAGCCAAAGGGTCTGGCGCTGTCAGCGCCAATCCTGGCGCGACCCGCGCCATACCATAAACTATGGTTTCTGATGCGAATCCCCGCGCGACAGCGCGGGGTTATGGCGCCAACCATGCCATAACTTAGGGTTATCACAGCTACCATAAAGGGAACTGAGATTTTGATCTCAGGACACCTTTTGGCCGACACTTTGAGGGTTCTTGAGGACAACTTGGGGCTTTAAGAAGACTGGCTCGAGGCCAAAGGGTTAAAAAAGACAACAGTTTAGAGAAGTTTCTGTAGAACAAGAGAGATGATCTCAAGTTCAAGTCTTTGAGGTAATGACCTAAAACTATTCTAGATATTATATTTTTATTAAGGTTAAATTTTAAGAATCATTAGATAATTTTTATTACTATTTTATTTTTACTGAACGGATCCCAGTATAAATTCTAAAACATATAAATTATAGAAGTTATAGAAGTTGTTAAACTGATATATATAATATGTAGCCATAGTCCTTGTACAAGAGTCATTCTCAACGAAACATAAGATACTACAACACTTTCATCATTCATTTCCTAGAGACAATTCTTTATCTTTGTACCACCATCAGTCCAAGGCGTCAATGAAATTGACCATTATTGCCATCTATATAAAAAAATGAAACAAATCTAGTGAGAAATAAAATTTCTCAGTAGGCAAAACTAAAACACCAAAACACATTAGTACGTTAGTAAATCATCATAAAATAATTATGCAAATTATATGAATGCATGAAATGGATTTTCCCAGGAGAATGATGAAATGATTAAGTGGCTGCTTCTCTTGTAAATCCTCTAAGGAATGAAGTCTTGAAAAGAAGAAAATTTGATGTAGAGGTGAAGATATGGTTTGAAAGTAATAAGAGAAGATAAGAAATGAAAAGCTATGTGCAAGGAAGCAAGTAACTGTGGGGTGAGTTTTGGTGCTAGTGGTTTATAAAAAAAATTTGGAGCAGCCAAGCTATTTATACTATGTTAATTGTTTCAGATGTAAGGGTTTTAGTTGGATTAGAAAATGGTTTAGAAGTTAACTAGGTAATCATTTACCTTAGAAGATTTTATGACTTAAGCTTTATCTTGACTTGATTTTATGCCATTTGGAAAGGCTTGGACATGAAACACAATCTGATTGGTGCTTATGGCTGAAACTAGATTTTTTATTTGCAAGATTCCCTCATTTAATGCTTGCTTTCCACCTTGAAGGCCACCTAGAAAGGTTGGTTCAAAATGCTTATCTTCATTGACTTACCATTGACTTTGGTTTACCAAACTTTTCTTCCTATTAGTTCACTTAGCTATGCCTATTCTATTGCTTTTCCACTTGAATACACTTCTGGATAGTCCAAATTTGAGCTGAATATTTGATTCCTTGGGCCAAAATTCCAAGAGTTACAAGTTGTGCCCAATCCAAAAGGTCCAATGTGCTAGAAACACTTAACCAGATGGGGTTCACTCATTGTTTATTCTGTACAAATATACTAGTCCAAAAATTGTCATCTTCTAGTATGTTAAACTATACTCCCAAAGCTTTCTAACAAGGTATCACATGCATTATTTGGGGTTATAAAACTCTGGCTATAACATTTTTAATCTAGACTTCAAAACTGTCAACAAGATGAGAAATTCTATACTGACATCCCTTAAGGTTTTAATTACTGTATGCAGTACACAAACTAGATTTATCTGAAATTTTTATATGTTGTAGTAGACATCTAGATATTTAATTCCATACATTATACATTAAATTTGGATAATAATTGAGAGAGAAATAAATTTCTCAATTCGGGGGGTAGAAATGGAAGTTTTGGGAAGCTTATGTTCAAATAAAATTTATCCTATTCTTGTATCCATCTCTCATCCTACTTCCATAATAAATCATAAATATAACTCATAATATAATTTTGAGGATGTTACATCTGAAATATGTTGGAAGGATGGTCCACTGGATGTGCATGCACTCTGTGCTGCCCAGAGCTAGAACCTCTCAAGAAGTAAATGACTATGATCTTCTTGTCATTTACTGTTTGTGGAAGAAGATTCCCTTCAGTTTGCCTCACCTGATCATTAATCACATAATCAAGGCAACCAAACCCATCAAATTCACTTCTAATGTTCGTTATGGAATGCTATCTCTTGTGTTCAAGCATTTTGGAGTCTTCCTAGAAGGTGAACTTGTTGAGATGATGTTTTATCTTGTGGTGGCAAGAATGTTGCTTCTCTAAAGTTGTCTTCACAATCTGGTAAGGTGAAAGCTTGCACTTTTTCTGATGAGGAGGATGCTCAAAACAAGGAGATTTAGAAGGAGAAGAAAAGAAGAGATCTTCACCCCTCCTCATTGAACTTATCAAAAATGGGAAGAGGCTGAAGACTAGTGTAACACCCTAAAATTGGTTTTATATATTTTTAATAAAAAATATATTATGTATTGTGAAAATGCTTTTTTTAATAATTAAATAAATATATTATTTTAGGTTATTATTATGGAAAAATAAAATGGGTTTATGTTAAAAATAAAACAAACGAGTTTTATTAGAATGTGTTTTTATGAGTTTTGGACTTTGTCTCATAACTCATAAGTTTTTCCTAATCCTTTGTTTTTACTGTCATCACCAATAGAGAACAGTTCTATTTTGTCCCTAAGCCAAAACCTAAGCCCTTTCTTCTTTTCTATTCTTGGAATCCTTGCTACCATAGAGTTTTTGGAGAAAGCCCCGATGGAACTGTGAGTCGGAGTCAGAATAGTGTCTCTTCTCTAAGCTTTCTTCTTTCCAAGGTAAGGGAGAGTGAGAGTTTATCTTCTTTGCGTAAACCTGAGTAGAAATTGTATTTCCCCCTATCCAAATCCTTTTGATTTTAATGGATTATTCACATATATTTTCTTGCCGTGATAACTCGATTTCCTGCACTTTATAAAATGAATGCGTGAAAAGGTGTGGCAGTGATTTTTCCATACTTGATAAATTGGCCTTTCAATCTTGTTGATTTTTTGGTACTTTCTAAAATTTCTGATGCCGCACTATGTACATGTACATATATTAACACTTTTATTTCACAAGCTTTTGTTTTCCTTCCACACACGTGATTTATCTTGGTTATTAGAAATTTGAATTTACTAGAGCTATAATCACATTATGTATTTAAGCATCACTACTACAAAGCATTGCTTCTACGACACCAGTACAACGACGGTTATAAGAAAAACGTCGTAGTATTATACGCGGTGGCAATTTTGTAATAAAAGCAAACATTACAACGACGGTTTATAAAGAAATGATATTGAAATGTTAAAAAAAAATGACTTTGATAAGGAAACCGTCTTTGTCTTGCTAATTCAAATACGGTTTATCTTTAACCGTCTTTGAATAACAATGTCAATTTTTAAATTGGAATCTCGTGCCCTAGCATCTTGCCTCTCTTAGTCTGTGATACACCAACTACTACTCTCTCTCTCTCTCTCTCTCTTCTCTTTCTCTGGGCTTTTGTTATGTGGGCAGTCTTTTTGCTGAAATTGTTGTGGTTGTAGACAGATAGAGCGGTGATGCTTCATGAAATTGTTGCATGCGGTTCACATTCTATTTTTTGTTTTTCAGTTATTTTATTTCTTGTCAATAAGGGTTGAGGATGACTGTGGAGATTTTATATCTTTAAGCTTTGTGAGCACTATGGTTTGGAAAACCCTTTCCTCTTTTGCATGTTGGGTCTAATTTCTGATTTGCAATTGTAGGTGGTCATAGTCAGGTCTTGTTTCCCACAACCCAAACCACCACTGTCACACACATGACCATGGCGTCACTCCGCACCCACCTCGGTGCTGGAACCGTGCCATTGTTTCTGATTTAGGTCAATACACAAAAAAGGATTTTTGATTTAGAATGGTGGTGTTGATGTGAGTGATGTTGTCGTTGTTCGAACCAAACAAGAAGAAGGAAACAGAGACGAAAGGTAAAAGGAACAACGCCGCATACAGTAAACAAAAATAACAACAATAGTGTTTTACATTAGTTTCGACAATTCACCCTCAGGTTCGACGTGGTGTGTGATGGCAATGGGCACTGAGGAAGAGACCTATTGCTGGTGATATTTGGAAGAGGAATAATCTGGTATGGCTATCTATTTTGTTTATTCTTGCATGCTAAACATGAATAACCAAATTTGTTTTCAGCTACCACCATTTTGGTCTGTGAATCAGAAGCAGAATTATGATTTCCTTCTAAAGTTGTACTGTCTAGAGTGTTACATAATTGTAGTTCTGTCTTTTCATGTTTTTGACCAACAATTAGTTATTGTCAAGTTTTTGAACACTTGTGCATACACACATTCTTAGAATTGAAATGTAATTTTATAGTTTATATAATCTTGGTCATTGAGGTTTGCGGCTTTACATCAAAGGTTGGGATTGGCTGGGGATTGGGTAGATGCCTTAGAAAAGCAACTAACAATGATGCTCAATTTCTAACTCCAATCATCCTTTGTACTGTGTTTATTCTTGAATCATTGATGCATTGCATACTCTATTTTTAGCTCATTTCCCATATACTACCTGTCTGAAATTAGAGCATGCATATTGCGCTTCAAGGACTACCCATTATGTGGTGCAGATATTGTGAACATCAAGCCTGATGCTAATCTTCAAGGTGTAGTTGATCGCTTTATTGAAGGTTATGCTAGGATCAAAAGGTCTGTTAGTTCAGACAAAGGACAAGAAGCAACTGAGAGTAAACAGGTCATATACGAGGATGTGTCTTTGGAAAGAGTTTCTTAGTGCAACAGGCCATGAGGGTAAGTTGGTCTTTTAAATGTTAATGTTAAATCTTTATATACGAATGATTAAATGGAGAAAGATAAAGATCCTTGAAAACTTTTGTCCTTAATGTATTTGCCAATGATGTTAATAATTCTTGATAGTGTTGTACTGATATGCATTATTAAATGTGTTGGAAAATATCTTTATCTAGGAGAGACATTGATGTTAATACTTAATAATTGTTGCTCTGTTGCAGCTATTGCCATTTGTATTTAATAAGTTACATATTAATTGATGTTAATACTTAATAATTATGGCATTTTTTTAATTTTATTATTTACTTTGCCCTTTAGAAATGCTATTTTATTATTTGTATTTTCCTCTCCGCGATTAATTTTTGCTAGCAGTGCTGGAACTCTTGGGTTGGAGAGTGATAATTATATCGATATGATGGATAAAGGAACATGATGTCAAACATACTGTGGTGTGTCTCCACTCTTCTTAATTCTTAATATTTATGTGAAGAAACGAATATGATTCCTCTCTATTGCTTCCAAGCCACATGTTTTTTACTCTGAGTTGATGAAAAGTAGGCTGCAAATTAGTTGAGTACACATGCTAAGAGTTTATATTAGCTCATCTAAATCATTAGTAGTGTCGGTGTTGGTGCATACAAAATTTATAGCTGATGTTGCAATGTTATAATATTTTTAGCTTCATAAGTTAGAGTAGGACTTGTGCCTGGTAGCATCTTTACTCTGCAGGGGTAGATGTGTTGTTTGTTTGCTGCCATGGTGTGTTTATCATGTATAGAAAGTTTGTGGAAACTCCACCTCTTTCACTTTTGTGTTAAGTTTCTTGATTATGAACTACTTTATTTGTAGACTATGCTACGAGAAAAACAGATCACTACACTTTCTAGCAAAGAAACTCATGGGACAAGTGATGACATTGATGAGGGAACTTCACCTGAAGGTAGTATGGTTTCTCATGTGTGTACTTTAACAATATATTAGGTTGATATTGTCTCTAGTTCTTAGCTGTTAAACTTCAGCTTGTGGTATAAAAGATGAGCCTTGTTTTCTTCTTCTTTGGATTAGTTGTATATCCTTTATTTACCAAAAAAAGAATTGTATATACTATGAGTCTTAAGCTTCTTACTGGCCACCTTGATAATATAGTCCTAACTGCTATGTTGTTCTTTCATTATCTGGTAGGATTTTGCTCATCCTATAAGCAACACAAAATTAATATGTAAGTAATAATAGTTTATTTAGTGATAAATCAAGGCAATCCTTGTTAGTTAATCTGCTACCACCATGCCAAATCTCATGATAAGTCAAATTTTATAAGTTTGGAAAGAATGAAACCCATGCCTACAAATTGACATTTGCACCTTCTGTTCAAGTTCATCTTGTTGGTTTCTCTTCTTCTACCCTGTGAAACTATCCAATAAAACTTATAAATTACCATTCCATTAGTCTACTCTATCTAGTACTTTGCTATAAATTATCTTCTGATATATGGGTGTAGCGTAGCTGGCAACAAAAAAAAAAAGGGATTTTAAGGTTGTTAATTATCACCACTTTTCAATGAGGTTGAGTATGAAACTTGGGAACGTAACTTACTAACTCCTACTTTCTTCCTCTTGGATGATAATAACTCCTTCTTTCCTTGTTCTTGAATTTCCCCTTCACTTCCTTATTCTCACTAGTTTCTCGCTTCTTTTCTTCCTCTTTCATTGCTCACTACTGTACGTGGAGAGTAAGTAGTGGAATTTGAGCATATATTACTTCTGGTGGAGTAGGATAAACATTCTTTTTTTCCTTTTAACTATTAGTTGAAAATTTCTTTCTTTCTTCATTCATTGCAGTGGAATTTCCTTAATTGCATCAAATTCAAATCCTATTCTACCAACATGATTTAGTTTTAGACATTTAAGTAAAGAATGAGTAATCTTATTGAATTGATTATTGGCAGGCTAGGATTAAGAAAATTATGCAAAGAATGAGTAATCCTTTGCATGGGTAATTCGTTCATTAATTTGTGTAGACTGTATTACTTTGGTGACATTGAGAAAGCACTGAAAATGTATCAGGGATTATGTATGGGAGGAAAATTTGATTAAGCATGCTCAATGCTTAGGAAAATATAGAGGACACTAATTTGTTTTGTTTCTCTTTGTTGTTTGAAGGAATCTTCTGGGAGAAGAACTAGAGCCACTTAGCAAATCCAAAAGAGAACAAATCAATGGCAGATAAGCAGGCAAAAAAATGATTATTTCTGCCTAACAATGGTGAGTTTATTCTCTTTCTGTTCATGTACATGGTCCGCATAAACTTGGTAAGAATAGAATCTACTCTCATCAATAGTGGATTTTTTAGAAATTCTTAAAATCATTAAAAATGCTTTATCTTCCATTCTTACATATATGACAATCTGTTGAAGGATAAGGTGTTTGTAATATGTTTTTTATTTTTGTCCAGTGGATAATACTTTCATAAGTCATGGCCATGTTGCTTTCCTAATCAAAGTTATCCTTTTATTATAACTAGTTTATTAGTTTTTTGTCTCATTTACCCCCTCATCATATATGAATTATTAGGAAATGTTCCCCGTGCAGGGATGGTTGTTGCTGCTTAGTTGAAACTTGTATTGTAATTCACTATTGCTTTAGAAAATAAGAATATATTGTAATTGGCAATTGGCAGATTTTGGTGCCCTCTGGTTCTTTGAACATGAATTGTTATTGTCACCCTATTATTATTAGTTTTTCAATTGTTTTCTACTTTGCCATTCGTTGTGCAATTTCGCAAGATCTTTCAGTGTTTGATGAGTTATGTTCAACTATGAAACTAAAGTTTCTTTCTCTTGAAAGATACTGGACTTCTCATGGTCAAGTGATTGGCATGTGTCTCCTAATACCTTAGACTTCACCCTTAATCCTTCAAGTTTAGCATTCACATCAAACAGTGAATTTTCAAATAGCTTGTTATTTTCTGAGAGCTTTTCCAGCTTTTCAGTAGTGGATTGTAACTGAGAAAACAAGTTGGTCTTCTCAGCAACAAGATTTGATTTCTCCTCTACAAGAGATTGGCATGTTTCTTCCAACACATTTACTTTTCCTCTCACACTATCCAACTCAGCATTCAAGTCTGAAAGGGAATTCTCTAAAATAGTATATACTATAGAAATTTCTCCATGGTTTCCAAGTTTAACAAAATAGCTTCTTTTTCTTTTTTGTCAGCCTCACATGTTTCTATCAACTTGTAGTTCTCATCTTGTAATTTTTTCATACACGATCCGAAGCACTGTGGGCCTAACTCAATTGAGCTGACCTCCTATATCATGGCTTCATGTTTTTTATTCACATCATTAAACGAGGGTTGAACAAGGGCTGCTTCCTTTTCAGCTTCTACTCTAGCAAGGTCCTGCTTTAGAGACTCGGTTTCAGTTTCAGCTCTAGTACCTTGTTCGTTAACTTTTCCTCATTCCTTTTGTCCCTATCTGTTTTCAACTCTCTGTCTCCACCTCTATACCCGCATCTTTCACTTTTTTCCAATGTAGCAATGCCATATATCTAACACTTGTAACTCAAAATCTTATATATGCCTCACAATTCTGTCACACTATGTGGAAACAATGAAAACCATGCCTACAAATTGACATTTGGACCTCCCATTGAAGCTCGTCATGTTGGTTCCTCTTCTTCTACCCTGTGAAACTGTCCCATTGGTCACCCAGCATCTCTAATTGTTTACCAAGCATTACAAAATAGTATTCTTCAAAACTCAGTGAATACAAAATCCGTGATGGAATTACATGCAAAAATTGAAATATATATAGCTCAAGGGAATCAAAAGAATGACCAATGAATCACTCCTAATTCCCAGCCTAAGGGTTTTTAAGGATGTATGTATGCTGAAACTCCTATTCTATTTGATGAACAACACCAATTTTTTATTTCTTTTTTCTGTCACTTACATATTTTTATTAACTATGAATTAATCTTACTAGTGTTAATTGCATATGTTAATAATTGACTCAAATCAGTGTTTATGAAATTCTTTAAACTTACAGATCTGATCCAACCATTTTCTGGGTTGCCAAGAAGTACCAAATTCATACAACATAGCAGTCAATTGGGTTGAAAATTGTAAGTAGTTTTACTGGTTTATTAGATTTTTCTGGTTCATGCCTCATGCCTTACGTTTTTGTGGCAGCCTCAAGGAACACTAGATAATGGTTATTTATGCATCATTATATGCTTTAATTGCAGTGACATCAATTATACAATCATTTATATTTACTCTGGAATAACCAATTTGGGCTATGCTGTATGGTATATATACTGGGCCTAGATTCTTTTTGTTGTACTAATCTGGAGTTACATGTCCCTTTGCCTCCTTTTTTATCCATTTTGAATGCTTAGTTCCTCCTCACTACTTGTTTATTGGGCTTCACTTTAAATAAGTTTAATCTCTATTTCAGGCCCCCATGATGACTATGGATAGATATGTTGCTGTTGAAAGCTTCTATAAACTGGCCATGGCCTTTGCCCCAGTCCCTGATCTTCACATAATGTGGTTGCTTCATCTTGTGATGCACATCAAGAAATGCAGTCATGGGTAGAAGCTCCTCAGTGTGTTGTTGTTGTTGGTGTTGTAATGCTATGTAAAGACACAATTTGTTTATACATAATATCATATTTATAAGGTCTATTTGCTTGACAGGTGTTGATCATGTGCTTGAGAATTATTGGAGTAATTTGAATTTTGACAGATCCTTATTTACTTGTACCTTCCAATTACATTGGTGATTTTGGGCTTTCATATATATGATTGTGGCTCTGTTTCATTGCCTCTTGGGTTTAGGATACTAATTAAGATTAGTATGTTGTGTTGAGTTTTTGAATATAGGTGCATAAAAAAAAGGAGATACGAAGATGATTTTTGCTAAAAACCGTCTTTGTATGTACACATACAAAGACGGTTTTGGCAAAAACCATCTTTGTAGATGCGTTTACAAAAAAAAACAGGAGATACGAAGATGGTTTTCAGTAAAAAACCGTCTTTGTATGTGCACATACAACGACGATTTTGGCAAAAACTATCTTCGTAGATGCGTTTACAAAAAAAAAAACACAACAGGAGATACGAAGACCCTTTTTTTGTATGTGCACATACAAAGACGATTTTGGCAAAACCCGTCTTCGTAGGTTTGTAAAAAAAAACAAAAACATCAAGAGATACGAAGACAATTTTATTCCAAAATTGTCTGTGTGTGCACATACAAAGACGGTTTTGGCAAAAACCATCTTCGTCGATGCGTTAAAAAAATACAAAGACAATTTTTAGAACCGTCGTCAATAGTTTCAATTTTCAACGACACGTGCAACAACGATGGTTCTAGAATCGTTGTCGTATGGGGTAAATAACCGTCGTCGTAGGGCTCTGCTGTAGTAGTGCATATACTGAATTGGAATTGGTCAAAATAGTTGAATTGGAATTGACAGAAGATTCCTAGTAGATTGTGTGTTGTATTCTTAGAAAATATGTATGAATTCATGTATACTTATTTTTGCATTTATATATACATATATGTAAGTTTTAAAAATATTTGAGATTCTAATGTACATAATACGTATGCTTTATATTCAAATGAGATTCTAAAAAATATTGTAATATACATGTTAAAGAGTGCATAGATCCATGCTTTTAATTATAACTCATGTTAATAATATCATATTATACATGTGTTAGTTTGGAAAGCTACTTTCAATAGCAACTTTACGTTACTATATAAATATTTATTTATGATAATTTGTTTTATATAATTGAGTCCAGTAGATTTGCTTTCTACTCTTTTTTTATATATATATTTGAATTATTTACTCCTATGCCTTGTTTCATGTTAGTTACATGTACATATACATATGTATGGTAAAGTGTTCATATAATTATTTGGAATTGGTGCATTGAAAGCTTACTTTGAAATTCACGATCCAATATGGATTTGCGTTAGTCATATATATATATATATATATATATATATATATATATATATTAATATTGTAGTGTTGTTATAGTGTAATTCCAAAAAATATTCTAGCGTTGAAGTTTGAGAATATTATGGTTAGATTTGATATAAATGTGTATGTTGTTCCTTATAAACGTTGTTATGAATGTTATGAAGATGTATAAATGAACATGGGTAGATCAAATGATATCATTGTAATGTGTATGTGACTCGAGTCTATGTGAGACAAAGACCACCATGTTAAGTTAATGTGAAAATATCACAATTGTCTTGTTTGTCTCATGCATCATATTATGTTGTGTTTATCGATGAATGTTATTGAGATAACTGGGGAGGGCATGAATAAGTTGAAGTATGACTCTGTCCTTGGGTTTATTCGGTTTGGAATCTCTGTGTGGCTCATGCCGATCCCATGAGTTGAAGTATCCTTACAAGATAGGGTAACCCTGACGAGTTGCCGACAGTTTCATCTCAGTAAAAATGTGTTCTTAGGTTTCCTATGGTGTGGAAATTTTGCAATTGCATGTCCTTCTGGGCTTCTTTCACAAGTGTTTTATTGATACCATATACATATAGAGTCTTAAGTTGAATATGCATCATAATACATGTGTGTCTAAGAGAATGTAAATAATGGTGTGACTATGGTACAAATGTTTATTAGTGTGATGATACACTATTTTTAATTGTTTAAAATACTTGTGGTGAGATGTATTTCTCTCCCTTATCTTTCTGTTTTGTTTAGGTTTGGGTTGATTGCCATTTGCAGGTGGGACTCGGTATCATGCTGAGCATGATTCTCAAGGCACTTAAAATTTAATGTATAATCTATTTATTTTATGTTTTCTTATGAGTTGTAGTGCTCTGATAGGTTGTGACATCAAAGCTAGACTTATGTTTATTTTCTCTTTGGATTTATGTTTTCAATTGTAATAATTTAGTTATGGAATTTTAAATGACTTTTTGAGAGCCAATATATGTAAAGATTAAAAGTCTTGTGATATCTTTTACCCTATAAGATTTTTTTTTTTTTAAATCTTACATATTATATTCCGCTTAATTTATTTCTACAAATAAATTTATATGGGGTAAAGGTGTCATAACTAGGGCTGGTAGAAGCCTTTTATAAAGGAAATATGTGGTGAAGGAAATTGTTTCTTCTCTAGTTGTTGAAGCATCTTCCTCAAAAATGGAGTTTTCTAAGCAAATTAAGAAGACTATAGGAGAAGCAAGTTCTGAGAGAGGTCAGAACTTAGAATAGACCGTTGAAGACCATTCTGAGGATGCTCATAACGAGATTTAAAAAGAAGAATCCCTTCTGCATGAGGAGGATGAGCCAGAGAAAGTGTCTTCTATGGAAAGAGCTTCAAAAGAACTATTGGATTATGGTTCTTACCATGATGCCTCATAACATCTTTCTAAATAGGAGAATAAGGAAGAAGATCGGGTCCTATTTAAGCCTCAGAATGAGATACTGGTAGCTAATGCAAGTGATCAATATGCTTAGAGTGAACAAGAAAGGGTTAGAAAGCTGATTCTCATAAAGATGATGATCGTGATGCATATATCCATCTTCTTAAGGCATAGAGGCTAAAGATTTTCATAACCATATGGTTCCTGAACCTGCTCAAGATGACCTAAATGTTGAGGACATTGCAGATGTCTTGGCCAAATTGAGGACTGCTGACTCCAATTTGGAAAAAGGAAGTACAAAACATGAAAAAGAAAGAAAATAATAACCTCATTTGAAGGTTGAAGAGGTTTTTGTTGACACTCAAAAAATATCAGTGGCAGAGGCTGGTGAGAGGACCCCAATGGGGTCTATGAAGGATTTTGTGTTTTTGATACTTCTGTCAAAGTTGCTTGGGGGTCTTGGTGAACCTTCTACCCTCCCAAGGTTTATGAGGATATTCCCAATGATCATATCCCTACTTTTCCATTTGCTAATGCAACCCTTCCCAAGTCTGTAGAAAACAAACTCACTTCCCTGGATAAACAGATTAAGAAATTTCATTTTGACCAAAAGCTATTATTCTCCAACATGGATCAACTTCAGAGAACTATGAATGATTTCTTTGGGAGATTCCTCAGGCTTGAGGAATGGATCTCTAATAAGGACAGACCTACCTTGATTCCTGAAGTTCATCCAGTGTAGCATAAGCCTCCACCACCACTCAAAAACACCATGTCTTCTTCATCCTCTTCATTTGAAAATTCTTACCCTACTAAACATGATTGAACTGTCTTTTTAATACCTCCACCCCATGTTTCTATTTTGCATAATGTTATGAATTGATTGATATGACTTATAATGCATGAATTGAGGGGGAGCCCCCCTTTAAATTAAAATGAAACAAAACTGTGCATTCTTCTAAGGGGTCCAAAAACTAAAAAGCTCATAAAGGTATTGTCACCCTTTGAATTTTCTCTTAAGGGTTTGTTATCATCAAAAAGGGGGAGATTGTTGAATTCATATCCTTGGTTTTAATTAAAACAACCATTAACATTGCAAATTAAAAGGATGATGGAATTAAGTGATAGCTAACATTTTGCTAAGTGTTTTAGTGTTTATTACTTTGAGAAGAAAAAACATTCTTTCATTTTGAGGAACTCAGAATAATGCTCAGAAAGGTTTAGAGAATTGCTATCAGAGTTGAACTCAGAAGAATTCTTGAAGCCCATCATAATGGTGAAGTCTGCTTCCCTTTAAGTGCTTAGTTCTTAGCAAAATACTGAACAACAAGGCCTTGTATAGAAGATACATCAAAGACTACATGAAAAACATCATGGTTTAGAATGAAGGTATGCAGAAGATAAGAATGATGAAGACCAAAACTCTGAGTCTCAGAACATCAGAATAGTTCATAAAGACTTAGAAACCCCCTTTTCTTCTGTCTTTTTGTATTTCATGAGTGACAAATTTCTAACTTAGCTAGGAGAGGAAAGGATTGAATCCTATTTGATGTAATTTTCTCACATTAATATATTGTTTGAGTTCATTATTCACCTTCTATACTTAATACTTTGTGAGCCTACGCACCTCAAAGATGATTCTAGGAATTGATGTGCACTTTGGTGAGTCTCGTTGAAACCCGAACATAATCAAATACTTAATTGGGGTTATCTCTAGGGATAAAAAAAAATATTGGTTAAGCCTCGCTAATTAACAAACGATAATGTTGATTGCTTGTGTTGGTTTTCCAAGGGATTGGGAATCAAGGCAATTGATTTAGGGTTTATCACCTACGCGATTAGGGATATAATACATTAGTGAATTGGGGATGAATGTCATAACGATGTAAAACCTCAACTTATTATCTTGTTATTATTGATTTTTAATGAAAATTCTTTTCAATTTGCTTAAAAATACTAAACTACAATTTTTTATTACTGAGTAATATTCATAATTCTAACGTAACATATAATAAAATTACAAAAGACTTTTCCTCACTGATTGATATTTATAAATCTGATGTAGAGTAAAATACAGACTGATATCAACTATATTACATAGTATAATTAGCTAAAACACTCCGTAACAAAGAAATACATCTTCAAACATAATCTCTTCAAAATATTATATCTTTAAACAAAATTCTTTTCTTGTAGACAGCTAGTGGTCTCTCTTTGCTGTTCATCTGCTCACCCGAATAACATCGAGGTCATAGCAGGTGTCAACCACAGACACAAAGTACAAGGTAAGTTTATGATAAACATAATTTAAGCAAATATATTCAATATGTAAATATTCATAACAACATCCTCAAAGATGCATGATTCTTTTAGACTCTTATCATGATGCATGATTCTCTTAAACTCTTATCATTTGCATGATTCTCTTAAATTCTTTCAATAATTGGTACCAATAGTCAAGATAGCCTCATCCCTGTGGCACAGAACTGAAACGATTAGTCAGGGTCTCACAGTGTTGCAACAGGATTCTCACCCACACTACATGTGATCATCATGGGTGGCGTGATTTTCCCACTGCCAAGTACCCCCTAGCTTAGACCTCTCTTATCTGAATGCTCGAACTCAGTTCCTGCAGCTATCTGATGTAACACCCCAAAATGTTGGAATCACAACCAATTACTAGGATTAAATGTTAATTCAAGGCAGTACAAAAGATTTAGGGGAAAAGACCAAAATACCCTAGGTATGCTAGCAAGATATATTAAGGAGGAAATTTTATAAATATTCTTGGATGATTGAAAAATGATCAGAATACCCTTAGGGTGATACCTACAGAGATACCTTGAACATTTTTAGAAA
>PYAF01001454.1:2595-33243 GCA_007407185.1 Glycine tomentella
CTTCTTCGCCTTATAGTAACTGCTTGGCAACGTGTTTTCGTCTGGAAGCATGTCCTTTAGTACCTCAAGCAGTGAACTGAAGCTTTTGTCACTCCACCCATATCTGGCCTTGACATTAACAAGAGTTAACACCGCAGACAACAGTGTCAATGAGTCTTTGCAC
Organism: Glycine tomentella; assembly: GCA_007407185.1. Lineage (NCBI taxonomy): Eukaryota > Viridiplantae > Streptophyta > Magnoliopsida > Fabales > Fabaceae > Glycine > Glycine tomentella. The sequence continues at coordinate 2,759 of PYAF01001454.1, forward strand.
CCCGGATACAACGGCTTCTTCGAATCACTCTCCAACATATCATACATAGGGGCATGGGCTTGCTGAAAAGACTCATGTCCCAGATCACGAATCATATCCTCCAGTCGATCTCCGACGTCAACATCAACACATTCAGTCTGCGAGACCGTCTGCGTGTCAGTCAATTCACCATGCCATATCCATGTCGTATAAGTCTTCTTAATCCCATCGCACAGAAGGTGCTCCCGCATGTCTTCTAGTGATTGTCGTCTACCATTCAAACAATTGATACAGGGGCAGAAATATTTTCCATCCCTATCCGGTCGACTTCTTTCGAAGGCAAATTGCAAGAAATTTTCAATGCCCTCTTCGTACTCAACCGTCATGCGATTTGCATTCATCCAACTTCGATCCATGTTATTAACAACTGTGTGATACTCACAACGTTATTCCATGCATGCAAACCTCACTTTTTTCATTCAAGGTGGTGGTCCTATCCCATTCAGGAAGACAAATTTTTAAAGTATATTCATATGTATAGGTTGAGCGTCTTATCTTAAATTTGACGAAATTTCGGCAGCATTTCACTTTGGTCTCCAAGTACACGAAATGAAAGCAGTGACATCAGTTCCACCACAGTCAAGTATGCACTCGGAGAACAAAGTGAAATGCATTGTATCAAAATTTCATCATATTTAAGACAACACACACAACCTACACATAGGAATATACTAAAAAATATGAGCCTTCCCAAACTGTCCAAACGGACAATTCGAGAATCAATACAATGATTAATCCAAACTGTCCGGAAGAATCACTGTAATGAATCTCAAACGGGAAACTAAGGTTCACTCAGAATGAACATTAATTGTATATACAAATAGTCATTAATGGCATAAAACAATATACAAAAGTACGCATTACATTTACAAGCTAACAAAATATGAAAGGCATTCGTCAGTACCTGAGATGATGGTCAGTGACAAGGTCGAACAATGAATCTGGTGATGATGATACAAAGAGGCAAAGGACAACTACATACAAATTATGTTGAACAGTCAAGTTGTTATATTTAAAGTTGAGACACATACGATTATATATGTAGGATACAATTGGAACTCAAATGACTCTTAAGACAAGCCTTACCTTTGGTGAAGGAGCAAAGGCTGGCTGTGGATTCGGTGCTACTTATGGGGGTGTAATTGGGGTTGCAGCCTCACTTGGTTGTTCTTGCTGCAAAGAATTAAAAAACAAGTATAGGCGTTGCCTATGTATGTCAGAAAAATGGACTACATCAGAAAACATATATACAATAAAAATTGACCTATGAATTTACGAGGTATCCCAGACATCAATAAGGTTTTCATAAAAAATACTAAAGTTCAGAAGTTTGATGACAATCAAGGTTTTAAGCCTAATGAGGAATGGATGCTTCATACCGATGCACAGTTTTCACCTTATGTTAGTGGGATGACATTTTCTCCTACTTCATCTGATGGTTACAGCCCATCATCCCCAGGCTATAGTCCCTCATCACTCAGGTACAGCGCCACTTAACTCGGGTATAGCCCGACGTCACTTGGGCCTATCTCAACTGGGTACAGTCCCACCTCTCCCACATCACCCAGCTAAATTTCTATTAGTAAGGAGGATGAGGGGCTAAATTTTTTAAACCTACATGCCTTTAATTTGGCAATGCTTGGGAAAGGTAGAAGTTTGTTTCTAACCCCAATGCTTTGGTATCTAGATTCTTCAAAGCTAAATATTTTCCTAGGCGAGATTTTATAGGTTTGAGTTTGGGTCATAAACCTAGTTTCATTTGGCAAAGAATTTGGAGTTCTTGGGACTTGCTTAGTTTGGGTCTGAGACTATTAGGTGTAGAATAGGTGATGGTGAAGGAATTAATATATGGCAGCAACCCTGGATTAGAAGTGAGAATAATAATTTTATTGGTCTTTGTCCTCATCTGAGTGTATCTATGCACACTTTGAAAGATTTGATAATTCAGGGGACCACAGAATGGGATCCTAATCTTGTTCATGCCATAGTTCAACCTCACATAGCATATTGCATTACGTGTATTTATATCCCTAGCAACATAAGGAATAATAAACGTATATGAAAATGGGAGAGCAAAGGATTGTGCTCAGTAAAGTTAGCATACAAGCTTTTGGTGGGCTTGATTGTTCAACAAGAAAATCTCAAGGAAGATGGTGGCTGGAACTCTGGAGACTAAAGATCCCTCCTAAAGTCAGAATTTTCATGTGGAAAGTCTGTAGGGACTGTCTCCCTAATCGACATATGCTTCAATCCAGAGGTATTCCTTATCCCATAAGCTGTGTTTTTTGCGAGAATGAGATCAAAAATAATTGGCACAACTTCTTAACATGCCCAACAAGTGTTGTTATTTGCAAACAAATTGGGTTGTGGAGTGGCATTGAGACAACAATGACAGATGTTGACAACTTTAAAGAGCTAAGTTTTAAGCTGCTAGATACACTTACTGCAAGAAAAGCCAATTTATTTCTATGATACTATGGAGCTTGTGAAAAAAAAAAGGAGATAACTGGCTATGAAACCAAACTGAAGACAGGCCTGATGGTGTTCTGATTCAGGCTAAAACAATGTTGGCAAATTGGTCTTCATCACAAGTCGTAGTCACTATTGTGAATCACAACATTGAGGATCAATTTCCTAACCATTGGCGGTTTCCACAGGAAGGGGAGAATGAAATGCAACAAGGATGCAACACTATTCCTAGATGTAAGTGTCAAATCAACTAAATGAAATTGTGGTTGTTCATTTAGTTACTAATTTGTACTCGTAGTTTAAACTAAATTAGAACTGATTTGACATTTGATGACTTCCTAATTAACCCAAATGATACTGAACAATGCACAAACATCCAATTAGTAAGAGGACGCTAACAAGTATAATGAAAACTACAAACTATATGGATGGTTAACTTACATGGAATCTGTCGTCCCCAGAGAGCCACTAATCCCTTGTACAGCCTGAAATCATAAGACACTGCATAAGATGACATCCTAATGTTAATTCTAAGCATAGATCAACATAGAATGATTATAGTACATCATCTAACAAAAACAACGTAAGAGTTAACAGCATTTGTAAGCATACACTATGGTTCCTTCAGATCTGACAAATTTTGGGAGCCCTTGCAAAACCAGGCTGAGTTTGGACACGGACCTTCACAGCCTCAAATAGGCAAAGAGCAACATCAGCAATAACCTCAGCAGATGCTGAACCAGCAAGATAGATCAAGGTCTTATACTTGCTTGCGTACTCTGGGCCAGCAATATCAGAATAGTACTTCTTAAAGAACTCGTAAAATCCAAATTTGCAAGCACTCTCAGCACTATAACCAAGCAAGGTAGGCACCCAGCCACGGAAAAAGCCCCTGAATCCCTGCTCCTTAAGCAAAACTCCAAAACCAGACGAGATGCTCTTGTACTTAATAGGGTCAATCTGAAATCAATAACCAATTCAAACACAAATCCTAGTAACAACCAAGTAAACAATCCCAATTCCTACACCATGTATTAACATTAGGATTTGACTCCTCTAAAGTACTTATAAAGTAAGTAATATTCCAACACAACCATAATTCGATGCATGTGCATGTAATATCAACAGTTGATTTTCTTATCAACACAAACTAAGATTACTTACTTTAGAAGAGTCGGATCCTTAACATTACAACACAAATCACAACTAATCATTACAGGTTCAGCACATCAGCACGGCTCTAATGTAACAATGTGTCAAATGAAGAAGTTGTGCTTGAAAGAAAAGCAACATTGGAGAAGTTGAAGTTGGACTCGGAGAGAAGGATGCAGAGTAGCATATATAGAACTGAAGACAAACACAACATCTGGGATAACAGACTTTCTTTTGCTCCACATAATGAAATTTATGAACACAAAACAAGCTGTTCAGACTTTTATGTTTTGTCTATGGACAGCTATCAAACTCTAATTCTAATTAACAAGCAACACAAAACATACATTAACCATGCATGGGACTATTAATCAGTAGCAACAATGTACATTAAATCAAGCAAAACCTCATAGAGGCCACACCACATTTGTAAATACCCATTTAAAGAGAAACAAAACCTACACCAACACTGGAAAAGAAGCTACCCAAACAGAAAAATAAGCTCAAGAGAAGAAGAACACAAATGCAGAAGGTGTACCTTGTCAGAGTCGCCGGAAGCCGCGACCTACACCAACGGAAATGGAAGCGCCGTCACAGTGAAGGTGCCGACAATGACACTTGGGATGAGGTCGCGAGGTTAAGGAATAGCTTGGGATGAGGTCGCGAGTGTACAAGCTTAGGTTAGGGATTAGGGAAACGCGAGTGTCAAAGCTGAGGTTAGGGATGCGGGAAAAGAGAAGCGCGCGACAGTGGTGATATTTGATTTGGGGGACTGCTATTTTAACAACGACAACATCGATTTTTATCAAAAACCGATGTTAACTTTTTCACGTTAACATCGGTTTTATTAAAAAAACTTAAAAACCGATGTTAAATTGTTCACGTTAACATCGGTTTTATTAAAAAAACTTAAAAACCGATGTTAAATTGTTCACGTTAACATCGGTTTCCTTAAAAACTAAAAAACCGATGTTAAATGGTTCAATATAACATCGGTTCTGTTAAAAATACTTAAAAACCGATGTTATATTGAACTAGTTAACATCGGTTTTTAAGTATTTTTAACAGAATCGATGTTATATTCATCTTTTATTTACGATTTTGCCACCGCGTTTTCGTTAACATCGATTTTATGGAAACCGATGTTAACTTGGCGATGTTAAAAGCTATTTTTTTAGTAGTGGTGGTAGAATCCGGAAGAGAGGAAGAATTCGAAATAGATGGGGACATTATCGCCATAGCGTCGGGTCGGATAACTTGGTCCGGGATAGGCGGGCTCACCCTTTCTTGTGGAACCAGTGGGCACGGATGGGTCACTTTGGTTTTCTTCACCCTTTCCAAAGTTGTCCGGTAGGAAGGAGGCTGGGTTCGCTTAAGTGATTGGGTCGGCTTGGCAGCTGCCACTGAAGCCGTCGTCTTGCCCTTGGCTGCCTTAGAGGGTGGCCCCTTTTTGCTGGCCATATCAGTGGAAGCGTTTTGCTTCTCGGCAGAATGGGGGGCACCAGAAGCTTTGCGCCCCGAGGGCCCAGTATCAATCGGTCTCGGGGGCCGAGCGGACAAGTCGGCAGCAGCAGACTGTGCAGGCTTGGAAGTGGAGGATGGTTGAGGACCCATGTCGGCAGCTGTAAAACAAACCAAGTAAGGTTAGACGTGGTCTCGGTAATATTAATAAATGACAATTTAAATATTGGCACAATACAATGAATAGACAATCCGGTCCGAAGACCATGGAGATAATCTGCCGCGTTTGGCGGGCCATGAGCATCTAAATACACGGTAATTTGGAAGATGGAAGAAACATCTGAATCTGGCAAGTCTTCCTCGGCGAACCGGTAGGAGGCGCTACGGAGGTCATGATGAGCTTTAGACCAATATAATGGGAATTTCAATTCCACGTCGGTTGAGTCAGAGCCAGACAAAAAGAATGGTTGTTTACCCGACTCGGCAACAACTTTGAAATATTTGTCCTTAAAACCTTTGAAGGATTCGGTATAGGGGATAAAAATTTTACACTTGGATCGACCCCGGCGGGAAATTCACCCTTTTCGGTTGGGGGGCTCTTTACCCGTCCTACCGGTATGAACATTATAATAATAAAAGAATAAGGGGACAGTACAGGGGATTCCCAAGACTTCGCAAAATAATTTGAAGGTCTTAACAAATCCCCAACTGTTGGGGTGAAGTTGAGAGGGGGCAATGCGAAGATGATTTAATACTTCAGTTTTAAAAGCGGAAAAGGGAAAATGGATTCCTAGTTGGGTTACTATATCTCGGTAAAAGAAGAAAAAATTGGGTCAAGTCCTTCCCGAGTAGCACAGATTGGTTCGTCTGGGCTGGGAGCACGGATAACAAACCCGTCTTGATTTCCTACTGGAGTTGCAACAATGAGCGTCGGATCGAGAATAGAAAAAGTGCTCAGAACTTCGTGAGTGACCCAAGGGAACTTGGAAGCCAAAGGAGGAGGGGTATCTGATTGGGACCCGACCGATGGTGATTCACCAACAGTTTCCAAGGAAGGATCCATATATACCTACGAAAAATAAAAGAGGAGAAGGATCAGTATAGTATACCTGAAGGGGAAAAACTAAGCGAAAAGGTAGAGGGGGCTGGATTGCAGACCTCGGCAGGAGTAGCTGACCGGGGAAGTGACTTTGATGTGCGGGGTATTTTTGTTGTTATAGGGATAAGCATGGGGTTATGTAGACAAGACCCAAGTATTGAGTCAGCAATTTCATCAGACCCGATGCACAAATAGTGAGTGCTTTCAGCAACACAATCAAAGCAAGCATCATATCGGATCTCAAACTCCTCATTCGAGGATGGTGAGGAGACCTCGGAGAGAGAATCTGAAGAAAGGGATCCAGTGAAAGAATCTTCTGACAAATTTGGGGAGTTATGAATATTAGGGTTAGGAAGGTCAGGAGTCTTAAGAGGGGGGCATACCTAGTCCTAGAATGGGGAATGTCATCTTTTTTGGCCACATTTTTAGTAGGTGTTTTTGGAGTTTTGGATTTTTTGGAAGATGAAGAACCTCCGGAGTAACCATGCAGGAGTTTCCTCTCTTTTTCTTTCTTTTTTTTCCTCTTCTGTGGGGGGGACGCCAAAAAGCCACCACTTAACTGAGGGGGTGACGATTCTCCGCAGTTGTTCTTTTTCTTCAGGGGTAAGTTTCATAATGAAAAAGGAAAACCAACTACCAGAATCTAAGGACACAGGCCGAAAGAGAAAGGAGACGGAAGATTATGGAGTGAAGTCTAGAAACAATAATTAAAGAAAACTCAGAAACAAGAACAATATTACCCAGAAGTCCAGAAACAAGAATTAAAGAAGAAGGAATGTATGCACGTGATTGGAACAAATTAAATTTTGAATGCTATTGAAATCATAAAATAAATGAGAAGGAGGAAGGTACCTGGTTTATGCGAGGTTTCTGGAGAATTGGGAATGGAAGAATAGTAAAGACGAGGGTGCAGGAAAGATGGCAGAGAGAACGAAGGGTAAAACACTCACGATAGGATGAATGCTCAAGGAAGTGACTTTTGAGGAGAAAATTTGAAATATGAAAGAAAAAGTGTAACCGCCAACTAAAACGAAACGGTGCGAATGACAGCTGGCATTATTGAAACGACATGAGGGTAAAGTCGTAAAACACAGTGTAAAAGTGAGGGATAAAAAAGGAAAATGGGAGATTTAAGTAATGATTAAACGATGAACTGAAACGACGTCCATTTTAATGCGCAGCTGCAATTACAGGGGGTAAGGAATGACATGTCATTACAAGTTTATATACTTTAAACGAAAGGTCAAGAGTAAGTTGTCTGGGTGAATCAAGAAACAACTCGGTTCTCATAAGAAGTTTAATTTTGGTTACACTTGTTACAAAAAAGTATCTCGGGAAAAGCAAGTCCGTGACCGAGGTGCGGGATATAGATACATCCCGGTCATCAAGAATGCTTCATAACCGGGCTAGGGGGCAACTGTTATGGAAATAATAGCTGGACTTAGTTATAAGGCCCAATAACGAGTAACAAGTGTTAGCCCCTCAATCAGGAGATGTGATCGTGGCTCGTGACCTCTTCAAAGAAGGCAATTCCAATAGTTGAGATCATGTCCGATATTCCCGGATACCACTCGCAGTCAGTTGAGAGGTATGTGATTTATAAACACGGAGGAGTTACGGCAAAAAGGTACACACTTTCTAATTCTCTCTTTTCCATTCACACTGAGCACACACTGCACACTATTTGTGTTGTGTATTTCAGCAGAGATCGTCTTCTTTCTTAAGGTGCTTCATTTCTATAAGTACATTAAAGGAGAGAGTGAGAAACTGATCCTAAATTAAGTATCCAACGAACTTTGTTGGACATCTCTGTTCACTTTGAACGGAACAGATATTATTAGCGGAATCTGTACTTCTATATTTTTTATAAATAAAAGAGGAAAGACTGGATGAAAGTTAAATAAAAAGTGGAAGTTTGGAATAGTAAGAAGAAATTTATTGAAAAATGAAAAGTGAAAAAACATGGTTGTCACTTAACAAAAATGAAGGATAAAAGTATCTATCATAAAGTGGACACTAAAATGGGACATCCTCATTGTAACAGTTATAGATTATTGGTTATTGATTGTCAATACAACAAAAAAGACTAATTACCAACAAATATTTATCGATGGAACTGACAAATTATGAATCCATAGGTACATTTAATATACCGACAGAAAGACAATACACAAAGGTCCGTCAGTAACGATATAAAAAGAAAAGAGAGAGAAAGAGAACTCCCACTTGGTGATCCAGCAAATAAGAAAGCCAATAAAATCGTAAAATACCTAATAAAAAATTTGCAGGCTTCATGTTGTTAAATATCATTATATATATTAATAATTTTATTATTCTTATTATTGATTAAGAAAGTTAGCAAAATGTATCTTAAAATATATAATTTCAATATATATATATATATATAGAGAGAGAGAGAGAGAGAAATTCAAAAAAAAAAAAGTAAATATATCTAAAAAATTATTTAATTTCTACTATTAATTATAAATTTATATAAATTTCTACAAATTATCTTATTTTTAAATTATATTAGTTAAAAAATAACAGCACTTATTTATGTTTTTATTTATTGATATATTAATTCGCCTCTAATTAATTTAAATCCTTCTCTGATACACGTGTTTTTGGGTTAGCAGATCATAATCATCATCCTATGATTAATTCCTCTATTTAACAAATTAATATTATGATCATCTTCATTGTCATCAATAATATTAAATAATTTGAATTTATTTTAAAAATAATATTCATTCTTTAATAACCCTAGTGTCTCTATATGCCACAAATTAATCACAAACAAGATAACCACACACTAAAATTTATTAGTATAACATTTATAATAATTATTAAATAATTATTATAAATGTTATAATTGAGTCAAAATTTAGTTTTTCTAGAAATTCAACATGAATACTCAATTTAATAATATAACATTTAAGAATGAGTCAATATTCTTATTTTAACACCCCACTAATATTAATTTATTTATTATTATAATTGAGTCAAAATTTAGTTGCTCTAAAAATTCAAAATTAATACTTGAATATAATAACATAACTTTTAATGCTGAATCTAAATTCTTATAACATAACATTTATAATAATTATTTTCTATAACATATAATATAATAATGTACATAATATATATGTATAAAAAAAATATAGAAGCAAAATGTTGGTGTGACTATAACTTTTTTAGAAACCAATTCCTTTCAAGTAAAATTAAGTTTAAAACAAAAAAGAATAGCAGTAACAATTGGCTACAATGGCGCTCATTATCCCATTGTCCTTCGGTTGCCAATACTTGCAAAGCTAAGAAAATAAACACACAAAGAAGCAAGGGAATCCAAGGTTAGGCGAGAGCCAATAGTTTCACAACACAGATTGATGATGTGGCCAAAGATTATCCATTGTTCTTTCTTCCCCTTACTCAATTCACATGGATTAATGCTCCCTAATCTCCAAATGAACCTCAACCCCACCCTGCTAGGTCAAGCACAATCCCTAATCAAACCTCAACCCTACCCTACTAGGTCAAGCACAATCCTAATCAAACCTCAACCCCATATAACATCCTTAATTGGAACACATGTATTTCCTCAAAACCTCACGTAATTAAACATAAACATTCTCAAAAAAACCTTTTGCTGTCCGAAAGGTAACTTACAACACATAAAAACCACAATCATTATAATCTTGAAATAGTTAAACTCAAGGTTTGGGGGGGGGGGGGGGGGGGGGGGGGGGGGGGGGGGGGGGTAGGCGTGGGGGCTACGACTCATCTAACCTCGTCATGTACACCTTGAGGAGTCCTACAAAGTCTTTGGCATGTTACCGCTTGTCGTGGGTCTAGTACCCCTGAATCACCCCGATCGAGATGTGTGATCCTTGGTCGCAGTTGTGCCATTGCAATCTGAAAAATGTTGGCATATAGGTGAGCTTCCATTTTCCACATAAATCACCAAACAGACAACCCCTTAGGTCACAAACAAAACATATCATACACATACATACACACACACACACACAAGACACACTCATGGTCTCACTCGTTACCCAATAGTTCAACTCTCAATTCCTATTACACAAGAGCTCGCCGCCATTGAAACTCATTGAACTCAGCAAACTTATGCTTTAAGTTGGATGATTGGTGGGAGTACACTCATACCATGGTATACTTGTGGGCTCTCACAAACTAATGTTGACTTGTATACTATGTCAAAGTCGCCGATTTGGTTCATGTGATTTAACGTTATGACTCAATGCCACACCCCTAGGACAATCACGCCATGCGATCATCTCCTAGATACCACATTGTAGTCATCCTTTGCTTTGAGGACTAACTCCTCAACAACACTCCCTACCGAGATTGTCCCATGAATTGATGTGGGTTCTATTGTCATGGTACGAGACGATATTTCACAAACTTTATGGATTCTTTCATGACGATCTCTTCTCTCACACGAGCACAATTGCCTCAACACTGTCATGCCTCTCACAAAGTGTATTTATACTGTCGGACATCCCACATGATCCACTCCACTTTTGCTACCATATGTCACTTGCACCTCAATCCTCGATTGACATGTATTTTGATTTGATGTCATTTCATCATACTTGGTTACTCTTGATCCCAAATGGAAGGTTTCCATTCTCGATCCTCACAATGGAATAACACGATGAATCACACATCATACATGCGTGCTTCATGCACACATCCTGTCACAACCCACATTTCTGACTACACCATTTTACTATGTTTATTCCCATTCTCAACACTCTTGACGTTTTATGCTTAATTATGTCATAGTTCTCCATCCTTGCATAGGTCTTAATATTAATTCTGTCCATGTGCCATCTCCAAGAAACTCCATCATTATTATATAATAAGTGTTCACACTTTTTTTAAAAATATTTTTACTACTACTTTTTGTAATGAATTTCGCAATCGATAAATCTTAGTTTTCCATTGATGCCCTCCTCTCGGAGTTTAGTCCACACAGATATATCTGGACCTAAAAAAATTCCTTCATTAGCAGGTAATCGATATTATGCTGCCTTTATTGATGATTTCACAAGAATGTGTTGGATTTTTTTTTTCTTAAAATTCAAATCAGAAGTGGCTAGAGCGGTTTGGAAGTTCAAAAAATTAGTAGAAAATCAAAGTGGCAAGCAAATTCAGATTCTAAGATTTGATAATGGCAAGGAGTACACCTCAGAAAAATTTAACCAGTTTTGTGAGGAAGCTGACATTGCGCATCAGTTAACTACTCCCTATACTCCACAACAAAATGGAGAAGTGACTTAAGTCTATTGCAAGTCAGAAGATCAACTAGCAGATTTGTTTACAAAGCTACTTCCTGTTAGCAAGTTTGAGTTTTTAAGGCAGAAGATTGGAGTTTGCAGTATCTAAAGCAAGGAGGAGTGTTAGCAGTTACTTTTAGAACTGTTGTTACTTTGAAATTATCCATTTATTTTATTTTAAATAAGAAGTCAAAGTCTGTTTTGCATAGTTTTAGGAGGTTGTTTAGTTTGTAATGGATAGTGCCTTGATTAAAAGGCAAAATCTTAGTAGGAAGTTATATTTTCAGTAGTTAGTTATTTTTCAGCCTATATATGTAGGTTTTGAATTCAATAAAAATATCATCTTCCATCACACTCTCTGTTTTATTCATTTTCTGCCATAATTTAAACCAACACTGACAGAGTTCCACCTATAGCCACCAAATCATCGATAATTATGACCCGTTCATTGTGTTGGACAGCGCCAACATGAATCTCCAAGCAATCAGTTCCATATTCTAGAACATATTTTTATGAAATTACTTCACCTAAACATGAAGCAAGTCAGAGTTTAGGCATGAATGTGAGGACCAAATTAATGCACAGGAACAAGTAGTTTAAATTGATAGACACTGCTAAAAGGGCCTAAGCTCTTGTAGTTTCATACAATTTTCTCTGGTATAACAACTCCTGATTTGGAATGAAATAATAATAGGAGCAAAAAATCCCACCTATTTGGGTTGTTTTTTATCGCTAGATGGTGACCACATGGGTCATGTACTTATATCAAATTGTTGTTGGACTTAGGGAGATCAAAGTTTAATTGGATTAATTAGCTTCAAAATTAAAAAAAAAAACTCATTAATATGATCAAGGAAATAAATTGTAGTTCAGTTTAGATTGATTTAAATATAATATTGCATTTGAATCAATTTATGAGATGTATAGTACAATGTTTAAATCATCCAATTTAGATCCACATTTAAGAAGTGTACTTAACAGTCTTGGTGGTGTTTCGTAAGAACTCGACATAAACCAGTAATATTTCTAAGTTGCAAACTGGGTTGTTCAAGCTTTTAATTATCTATCATTTTACGTACCAATATTTTGATAGCTTGTGCTCAAACAGTTTCTTTGGCCTCTATCATATAGTACAAAAAAAAAGAAGGTAAATATGAAAGCGATAAAGTCTTACAATGATTCATCTACTAACTAAGGTGCAATGAATTCAGATCCTTAATGACATTTATGCTGTCCAAATCCAAAGCTTGCTTAAAATTACCAGAATTTTTATTGATTGAAGCTAATATAAATTGAAATATAAGATATAGTATAATATTTTTTTAAGGCAAAATTCATGAGAAATATATTTAATGTGCTCTAACTCATTTACATATACATACATATATATATATATATATATTAATTACAAAGACATCAAGAAAAAAATGTTTTCTCTTTCACAATATTAACAAAGTAGTGAATAGAATAATATAACTAAAGAAAAAGAGGAGAAAACGCCCTCAAATTTGACAAGAGTTACAAAGCATTTCTTTTATTGGTACTTAATAGAATTTTTGTAGTTACATGTAACTAGTGATGACATTTATCATCTTCCATGTTTAAGACATTAATATGCCTTAATTCAAACTTTGCAACATCTTGGTGTAACTTCTTAATAGTCTTAAATCAAACAACTTTCCTTTGGAAAGTAGAAAATAACACCAGTGACTACTACAAAAGCAACAATCAAAGATGGTTGTAAACCCTCTACAAAGACGGTTGAAGAACCATCTTTGTATCCAACATCTTTAAAAGTAACACTTTCAAAGACGACAATAAAACCGTCTTCATATCAAATGATTTTAAGACGGTTCCCCATTGAACCGTCTTAGAAGGTGTTGAAAAAAATAAAATAAAAAAATAAAAATCACTCATTCTAAGACGGTTCTAAGATATAACTGTCTTAAAATGTGATCATTCTAAGACGGTTATACCTTAGAACCGTCTTAGAATGTGTTGAAAAAAATAAAATAAAAATCACTCATACTAAGACGGTTCTAAGGTATAACTGTCTTAGAATGGTTACATACTAAGACGGTTATACCTTAGAACCGTCTTAAAAGGTGTTGAAAAAAATAAAAAAGCCAATGCTTCCCCAAGTGGTCCCAAAATGATAAAATACCTTTTTCAGCTTATTTGTACCCACGGGTCTCAAATCCTTGTCCCTGATGATAATTGTGATACATACGTAAATGTTACATGTAAATCACATAACAATTATCTTATTTTCCCTCTGTTAACGCTTCTTTTAAGAGTAAAACATAGTAATTTAGCTTTTTCTGAGCTTTTATCTAGTAGATGCTAAAATTAGTTGATTTATAGTGTTGGTTGTATTTTTGTAGAAAATGATACAAGAAAGACATGGAAGATGGATTGAAGATCTGGAATGGCTCGCTTAGCGCACACATGCAGGCTTAGCACGCACATGCATGCAGGCTTAACGCGCGCATGTAGGCTTAGCGTGCAGATGCATGCAGGCTTAGCACGCAAATGCAGCCTTAGCACGCATCCAATTGCGAAAAAAATGACAGTGCATGTTTTGAAGAATAAAAAGGAGGAAACACTGTGCACTTAGGGAAGACAGCCAAGGAGAGACAGAAACAAGAGCTAGGGCACGAAATATAGAGAAAACCCACTCACTTGGGACCCTCTTCCTCCATTTTCTTCCTTTATCTCCCATTTACTTCCATTCTTCTTGCTTTCTTTTTGTATTTGTAAGCCTCTCACGGTAATGGGAGGCAAAATCATCCATTGTTTGGAGCTCAACAAACAAACACTCTTGACGTAATGATTCTCACTATTTATTTAATGTTATTTTGATATTATTTTCTCTTTTATGAGTTTATTGTCTTGTTTATGTTTTGATCACCCATGCACATGTATGTTATAGGATTTATGCATTGGAAAATGTTTGCTCCCTAAGAACTTGCAAAGAACATCTAGGTAATTCATGTCTAGGGATAATATGGTATTATTTAGCCTAAAGTATGCATCTTTACTTTTAATGCAAATTATTTGATGTAGCTTTTAAGGGATTAGGAGTGAAATTAGGTAATTTAGGCTCTTCCACATGAGGGATCATGGTTAGGGTACGTTAGTGGATGAAGGTAACACTTAGAATAACGTTAAATGGTGAAAAATTTCAAACATTGCATCAAAGAGTAGTTTCGGTAGGCTGAGCCCCAACATGTTCCATATTCTACATCAACTGACAACTGACCCCAAGTGTTTGTGTTCTATCTCTTTAATGTGTTATGCTTAATTATCTTTATTTATGTTGAATTTTATGTTTCTGCATTAGTATCAGACAATATGGGGATTTTGATAATTGCTATATATACGTAAATGTTACATGTAAATCACACAAATTATCTTCTTTTCCCTCTTTTAATGCTTTTGTGAGTAAAATATAGGAATTTAGCTTCTTCTGAGCTTTTATCCAATAGATGCTAAAATTAATTGATTTATAGTGTGTTGGTTGTATTTTTTTGGTAGAAAATGATACAACAAAGACATGGAAGATGGATTGAAGATCTGGAGTGGCTCGCTCAACGCGCACATGCATGCAGGCTTAGGGTGCAAATGCAAGTTTCACGCGCGTCCAATTAGGAAAAACATGATAGTGCTCGTTTTGAAGAATAAAAAGAGGGAAATATTGTGCACTCAAGGGAGACAGCCAAGGAGAGACAGAGGCAAAGCTAGGGCACAAAAAAAAGAAAAAAAACCACTCACTTGGGACCCCTTCTTCCATTTTATTTCATTCCTCTTGCTTCCTTTTTGTATTTGTAAGCCTTTTATGACAATGAAAGGCTAAACCATCCATTGTTGGGAGCCCAAACATCCTTGATGTAATGATTCTAACTATCTATTTAATGTTATCTTCGTATTATTGTTGCTTTTCTGAGTTTGTTGTCATGTTTGTGGTCTGATCATCGATGCTCATGTTTTGCTTTGGGATTTATGCATTGGGAAGTGTTTATTTCCTAAGAATGATATTGTTTAGCCTAAAGTTTTCGTCTGTATCCTTAATACAAATCATTTAGCATAGGTCTTAAGAGATTAGGAGTAAAGTTAAGTGATTTAGGCTCTTTCCTATGAAGAATCATGGTTAGAGTATATTAGAAGACGAAGGTAATGTGAGAATAATGTTAAATAGCGAAAAATCTCTAAAATTGTATCTAGAGTAGTTTCGGTGAGTTGAACCCCCAACACGTCACAAATTTCTGCATCAACCGACAACTCGCCCCCAAATGTTTGTGTTCTTTCTCTTTAATGTGTTATGCTTATTTATCTTTATTTATGTTGAATTCTATGTTTCCACATTAGTATTAGACAAATATCAAATTCAATTTGTTGTGCGCTTAAAATTAAAAATATAAAAACTTCGAGTACAGTCAAAGTCCCTGTTGACTCGATACTCAGACTTACCGTTTTATTATTACTTGGACAAATTGGTACGCTTGCCAAAGGGTTAACAAGTTTTTGGTACCGTTGCCAGGGACTCTATTACGTGAACTCAATAGTTTGTATATCCTCATTTTAAGCATCACTTCTTTTGTTTTCTAGTTTTTTGTGTTCTATTGTGGTAATTATGTTAAGTAAAAAGAAAAAAAAACTTTTTCTTGTGTGTCTATGCTTGTAGGGTGGAACCTCTAAAGAACCTGATCCATGGAAGATATTTGGAGTAGTATGCTCATACTACAAAGACTTCTTAGTAACCAATTAGAAATGTTTTCTGAGCATCCTAAAAGCATGCAATAGGGATCAATCATCCACAGCCTATCAATTGTGATTTTTGTGGAGGAGAACATTTCAATGATAGTTGTCATCTTTACTCTGTGGAAAATTCTTGGTGCGAGCAAGAAAGACTCTCTAATATCGAGAATATCTTGATGCGATTCATGGAAACTTCTCAAGCTAGCTGCAAACCCAAATCAAAATTCAATTCAAAATCTGGAGATTCAAGTTGGTAAGCTAGTAAAAGAAATGGTTGAAACATCTTTTTTGGTCATAAAGGAAGAAAATTTTGTAGAGGTCACAACACATGAGGAGAATCTTGTAGAAGAGCATGATTCACAGGAAAAAGATGAAAAAAAAAAGGAGAGAACACAACAACAATGGGAGAACTGCTCACAAGTAGAAATTCAACAAGAAAGCCTTCTCCAAGTCAATACCTCCCCTCATCAATAGATTGGTAAGGAAGAAAGGCATGGAGAATGTGATAAATCCTTGAGTGCCATTTTTTCTGTGATCACCAACACGTCCCTTGCAATGATATGGAAGTCACTTAATGGATTCATGATTTTCATGGAGTTTTTAGCTAAGAAGCAAAAATGCAAGGAAGATGTGTTTTATGTGACCTTCAAGCCACCTTGAAGGCAATTGGTCCGTCAAGCTAGTGACATTAAAGAAGCACTTATTGGGAGGCAACCCAGTATTTCTACCCCTTTTTTTTTTTTTTTTTTTTTTTATCTTTTGTGACTTTGTTAATATTTGTGTTGGTTGATATGTGTGTAAATGTGTGTTGATGTTTGTTGTCTGATTTTTGTTGTTTGATTTTTTTTGTGCGCTCAACATATGTTATTTTGGTATCTGGGCTCAGCAGTGCAAGTGCAGGCTCAACGCGCATGAGCAACTCGCTAAACCTGCAGTGCTCGCTAAGCGGAAGTTGCAGAAAAATTTCACCTGCAAATCTCACTAAGTCGTAGTTGCATGCTAAGGCCAAATAACTCTTTGGAACTTTAATTACACGAATTGGGCTTAGCGCACAGGTCCAGTATTAGTGCGTGCGTGCATTCAGGCTCAGCGCGCAAGTGCAGGCTCAATGTGCATGTTCAAAAAAAAATACCTTTCTATTGTGCCTGTTCGATTTTTAGGGGCGCTAAGTGTGCACCTGTGCACTTAGCGGATGACCTCTTCCTGCATAATTTCATTTTATTTCTTTTCATGTCTGAATTAACTATTTCTTCCCTTTCTTTTTATCCTTTCATTGTGTCGTCCTTTTTTTGCATATGGCTTCTAGAGAATGACGAGATTCTAGCTGTTCAAGGAGCATGGGACCCATGGTTGACCTAGGATTGAGGCCATCTTTTGCTGGACTTATTTTTATTTTTCTGCACTTTAGACATTTTATTTTTGCAGTTTATAGTTTATTTAATTTTACATGATAGAAAGTTATTTTGATGATACTTTTTAGGCATGTTTGGATTAAGGGCTGTCTCCCTTGGCTGTCTTCCTTGGAATATTCTCTAAGAAATGATGTCTTGAAAAATAAAATGGCTGAGTGGTAAAAGATGTCACGGTTGGAAGCAAGTAAAAGAGGTAAAAATGAAAAGTTTTTCAAGAAAATAAGTGACCATGGGGTGTATGCTATACGTGCAATGTTTTCAACTCCTTAGCTATTTATACTTCTTTAATTAGTTGGGTTTTAATTGATTTAGTTGAGTTATAACTGAATT
Source organism: Glycine tomentella (assembly GCA_007407185.1). Taxonomy (NCBI): domain Eukaryota; kingdom Viridiplantae; phylum Streptophyta; class Magnoliopsida; order Fabales; family Fabaceae; genus Glycine; species Glycine tomentella. The sequence goes on from PYAF01001454.1 coordinate 20,782, forward strand.
AGGATTTAGTTTAGTTAGAAGTTAACTAGGTAATCATTACTTTGGAGGATATTTATGCATAATCCTTATCTTGACTTTGATTTTTCTTGGTCAATGATTATTTAATCCATTGTTTTGGGGCAGCTGGCTTCTCATACGTGGGACATGGCTGGGCTGCTGAGTTATTTACTTGGCTCTTCTACTTTCACATACACACAAGGCCATATTATATCATTTTCCTTTCAGCCTTAAAATTTTTTACAGCAGCTACTCCTATATGTTTATTTCTTTTGGCTTAGTGTTTTAGTGCTAGATTCCCTTATTTAATGTTCCATGTGCACGTGGAAAGGGACCTTTTATGAGTCCACTTATGATTGGTCTAGTTGTTGGCTGGAGCTTCTAGTCTTTGTGTCAAAATTTTAGGAACTACAAATTGCCAAGTACAAGATTTTTCTAAAAAAATGTTTCACAGCACATGGTTCATTCATGGTTTATTCTGTACTAATCTACTAGTCCAAAAATTATCATGTTCTAGTATGTTAAACTAGACTTCCTAAGCTTTCCAACAAGGTATCACATGCTTGATTTGGAGTTATAAAACTCTGGCTATAACCTTTTTAATTTAGACTTCAAAACTGCCAGCAAGCTGAGAAATTCCATACTGACATCTCTTAAGGTTTTGATTACTACAATCAGTACACAAACTATATTTATCTGAAATTTTGATATGTTGTAGTAGACATCTAGATATTTAATTCCATATATCATACACTAAATTTGGATAAGAATTGAGAGAGAAATAAATTTCTCTATTCGGATGGCAGAAACTATTTTTGAATGTGGACAGCTTTCAATGGCTTGTTTTAAAATAAATTTTTATCCTATTATCTTCGTATTCAAGTATTATCACAATTCCACAATTCAATCATAAATATGACTCATAATATAATTTTGAGGATGTTAAATCTTTCACACTGATGCTGTTGAAGTATTATACTGATGTATTCATTTTGTGACAAAGGCTACAGGAGGTGGAGAATATAAGTATGCTGACCTTTTCAAAGAAAGACTCGGGGTTAGTCTTGACAAAGAAGATGAAATGGATTGTCTTGTGGCAGGAGCAAATTTCTTGCTTAAGGTGGAACCCTGTTTCAAATTGTTTGTTTTACTTGCATTTTATTTAGGTCAGCTAGATAGGGGTGATAGATTGTGAATCGGTACTCTTTCTCCTACTAATTCAAATAGACAATAAGAAATAAAGATTAAAGAAAAACTATAATTTGTCTTTAACTTTACTTATTTTTCAAGACACGTTATTGTGTTTTCCCCTTGTTTTAAAGGTAAAGAGCCAATTGATTGGCAAGATTGGATGGCCCTTGTGTTGTGTGTGATTTTTTATATAGCTATAGTTGACTACTAGTCCCTACTGAGTTTTCCTTATTGACGTTATATGGTTCTTGCTACCAACCAAGATATGATTGAGAACTAAGTTAAACCTTTCTGTTGTTGACTTGTGGTAATTCCACCTTTATGTGAACAGTATGTTTATGGTATTATTTTTTCTTCTTGACTGTCTGATTAGAAGTTCTACCCCTTAGTAGGCAATTCGTCATGAAGCTTTCACACACATGGAGGGCCACAAAGAGTTTGTTAAAATTGAACCTAACGATTTATTCCCATATCTTCTGATTAATATTGGATCTGGTGTTAGTATGATCAAGGTACATTTTGCTTGTTTCCTAATTCAATCAAACTTTTGAGCTGTTTGGATATTCTTTGATATATAAAGTAAATTTGGATAAACTTTTCAACTAACACTTGTAGGAGAAGAAAATTTGAGGTAAAATGAATCAAATTTCTCCTAAAGTTTAAAATTAACTTATGCATTTTACCTTTTGGAGAAGTTAAATGAGGGTTCTTTTTTAAAAAGTTTAGGTACATATGATGACTTTAACATATGATTCCATTTTTAGGCATCCCATATGTAATGATATTAGGTGATATATTATTTTGTGACATTTCATTAAGCATATCTTATGTTGGGAGAAAGTTGTTGTCAAAAGGTTAATTGATTATGAAAGTCCTGGGAGAGATGCAGCTTTCCAACGTGCATAGGAACCTGTTAAAAGGTTAAGTGATTATTATTTTGTAACTGTGCATAGAAAATACTTTATTTTAAAAATATTATAATTTCAGTTTTTTAAAAGTTATTCAATATAAATTCTCTAAATAATTATAAATTTAATTTTCCATGCTGTTGTTTTTTTTTTAAAAAAAAAACTCAAACAAATACCCCAAAAATAATAATTTTTCATGAAAGAAAATTAAAACAAACTGACTCGTGACTTTTTCCATAAATATATTATCATGTAATGAATTTTGTTTTCTAATTAAGATTTTCATGCACCTTTTTCATGCTAGAGTTGTCATCTACATACATATGGACTGTATTTCTCATTGACGGCTTTATTTTGTCCCTTTGTGGGATTAACTTGCATTTGAACATGAGCTACTAAATAATTTTTTAAGAAACTTTAAAAGGCTAATTATTATATTTCTCATTTGGCTCTATTGGTCTGTTACATGATATTTTTTTTTTTGTGGTTTTATAAGGCTAATTATTATATTTCTCACTTGTTTCAATTAAAGTTGACGAACTGTAATTGCCTTTATTTGAACGATGAAGGGAAAAAGATCTATTGATGTAGAGTAATATAATTATATAATTATCTTTTAAAATATTATAAAAATAATCAAAAATATGTTTCATAATAAAATAATTATTAACAAAAAATACAATAAAATCCCGTGCAACGCATGAAGTCAAACAGACTAGTTCAATAATTGTTTTTTCATATTATTTTGTGTTGTGGATATTAATTCCTGAAACTACTTATCTACTCATTCAATGTTTTTGTTTATGGCAGAGAAACTTAAAAATAATGGTCAATATGGGTCTGTCAGCATGCAGGCCCCAACTTTGGAATCCAAGGTTTATTGTAGTTTCCCTTGCTATTTAATCATATTTTTGCTTTACTGATATTTTGTTCATTTAATTTTGGACACATGGTGTTTTTCTTCTGTGCCCTGATTTGATTCTTAAAAAATTGATATTGTTACTATATGGTGTAGAGACTCTATATACAAATGGGTAGATGTCTTCTCTTTAATTCCATAATAGGTACCCGTTTATAGAGCTAGCTATTTAATTCTTCAATATCATTTTTCACCATAGTTCTTGTTTCTAATATTACAAGTCTTGTTTTGTCCAAAAAAAAAATTACAAGTCTTGCTACGGAAGGTTACCGCAACATTTTTAGCATGAAGAAAGAGCTTTTGTGTTGAAGTTCTCAGCAATTGACAAGTAGGAGAGCATTCCTCAATGACAAGAGTTCTCGATCTCACAAATTATCAGACTAGTGCGTGTGCCTTCCCCCTTGCTTGCTTAGAACATTGTGTTGTCTATATCTTGATGACTTTTGTTATTGGAATTGTAACCTTGCCGACAATTGAAAGTTCTCCCAGAGAATTCATAGATAAAAGCGGCTCAACCACCTTAGCTGCTAGTGTGGTATATTTAAATACAAAAGGTCACCTGCTCTTCCTCAGGGCTACAAATTTCAAATATATCTTTCTTCAAAAGCATAATTTTTATAGGAAAAAACTTGTGTCTTAACAAGAAATTAATTTTGGGGGATCAGTGGTGGATTTACTAGCTTTTGTCCTTTTGTGTCTTATTATTACTGCCGCAAGGCCTTAGCAATACTATACTAATGGATCTCGCGCGTGTTTTGCTAGGTAGGAGCTAGTTGATAGCTTTTGTGTGTGTGTGTGTGTTGGGGGGGGGGGGGGGGGTGTTGTGGAAACTACAGCTAAGTGGCAAAATTTTCTTATCCAACAGTATTTAAAACTTGCCATAATGGTTTCTCTTTATTTTTCATTTTTAAAGAAAATACACTGAAAGTTGTGTGTGCACTTGCTTCGTTATTTATGGGCGGGGTTTGGAGGATTATGGGAGCATTTCTGCTAGTGGCAGTATATGTTATTTGAAAGTAATAACATCCATGGCAGGATATGTAAAGTTGACTCTAGTTTGTGGCTGAATAGACCTTTTCTTCCTCTACAATAAATGCGTATAGAAAATAAACTTAAGTACACATTATGACATTATCTTATGTTAGCACCTGATTCTTAGTAGAATTTTGATCCAAAGAGAAATCTAATTAAAATGTTCCAATTAAATTACTTTACAACATTGAACTTTTTTAATACATTTCAGGTAGCTTTTGGTATGGGAATCAACAAACCAAATGCTCCACGTCAGGTGAAACTTTGCAACATTGAACTTTTTTTAATACATGTTCCATACTTCATCAAGTTCAACTAATAAATATATAGTAATCTTTTTGAAAGTAAAATAATAATTACTGTATAAAAATTTCTAAATAAAATTACTTTTCCAAAACAACTTTTACTCAACAAATATTATATAATAACAACACTCTAATAGCCTGATCATGCATCATATAATAATCTACATTGAATTTGATTTAATCTGGTTTCACTACTAGAAAAACATCCTTCAACATCGGTTATTTTTTACCTTTGACATCGATTTTCAACTGATGTTGAATCAGGCGATGTTGAAAGTCTGGAAGTTAACATCGGTTTCCAAAACCAATGTTAACGGAAATGTACAAAAAAAACCGATGTTGACATGTAACAAATAAAACGTAAATAAATTTAAAAGATTACACTACAACATCAGTTTCCATAAGAAAACCGATGTTAACATACAATACGACATCAGTTTGCACTGAAAACCGATGTTGACACCGAAACCCATGTCGTTATACACATAAGGACATCGATTTTCATAAGAAAACCGATGTTAAATTACAATATAATGATATCAACATCGGTTTTCATTGAAAACCGATGTTGTATTGTATGTTAACATCGGTTTTCTTATGAAAACCGATGTTGTTTTTTTAATATTTTTTCTATTTTTTTAGTTAATACAGTTCTTCAACCTGTAAATGAAATACCAGATACCAACCAAATTCAGAATACAAATCAATAAAATAAAATTTTAATAACAAATAAAATTCAATAGTGTCAATAATGTACATAAAAATGATTTCCTATAACCTAATGTTTATACAATTGTTTAAAAATCTGTTAACCATCTAGCCTAATATTTGATCTCTAAGTCTAAGATAAAATTTAGCCCATTCAACCCTAATAGCCTTCAATGTCTAGGCTTCCAGTGGTCTTTCATCAGTGAAATACTACATGACATAATAAAACATAATTAAAAAGTATAAAACAAAAACAAGTCAAAAAAATAAAATTAGTTTTAAATTAGACAATTACCATGTCCCAGTTATCCTTGAAGCCTCCTTGGACTATCGTTGACATCCAATGCACGACATAATAGCCACATTCAGTGTTACCTCTTTGCTTATTATACTGCACACATTAATTAAATTGTTTTGTACATTTTTACTTAATTACCCATTCAAGTACGCTACAAGGTAGACTTCTTTTTGTGAACTCAGCATCTATTTCTTCATGTAGTCCTCGGATACAAATTGAGATTGGCCAGATCTCTGTATGGACTGTGGCTCGATGAATCCATACACATCGGGATGATCCGATTGCAGACATAACTCATTCATATGCCTATTGTTTTATAGATAAAGTCAATTATGCATGAACATAGAATAATGTGTTATGTAACGTTAGGTACTGGAGAGTGACTTACAGAATCCACAGTTGTATAACGGAGATGTTCAGACATTGACCACCATGGATGATCTCAGAAATATCCTCATGTTTGATGTACAATGGGAACCTGTCATTATGCACCGCGATCATGTCCAGGTCCCATGGCACCTGCAGTGGTCTAAACATAAGATCCGGGATGGTCGATGCGATCTGGAACAAGATATCCTCAACATGTTCCGGCTTATTTACAGGTTTTGCCAGTACAGGAGGTCCTTGTTTAGCCTACACAGTGAACAAACATAAGTCAACGACCATTGTTTCGAAATCGGCAAGTATACCGATCGTTCCAAGTAATATAATGATAAGAAAGATATCGTTCCCACGAGGATTGTTTGACCAATTAAATTATAAATTGTATCGATAGGTTGGAGGACAAATAAGTTTGAGAAATTGGTTTTGTGTGTGTGTACGAATTAAATTAAAACCTAATTATGAACATGAATATTATGGATAGACTACTGATATATGTGGTAAAGTAGCTAGGGTAATTCACACTAAATGCTTCCTACCTTCTTACATGTATTGTCTGCTACATTCATCTATCCCAAGTCACTCAAACATGCATCTTCATACAATAATAGCTAAGCCCTACTCCTATAGTGATATTAACCTTTTAACCCAAGTAATTACCCTACTCCCACGCGGATGGCACCATGCTTTAAATTGTAACCCAGCCAGCACCATTGGCGCCAAATTGGCGCTAATAGCGTGGAAGTCAAGAAACATTGGCGCTGTTGGTGCCACATCCAAGCGAATGGCGCGGGAGTCCAGTAAGGTTGGCGATGAGCGCGCCAATCTGGCTCCAATGGCGCCAGAGCTCCTCGATGCCAGGGACGGAGCTCCTCAACGTCCAGAATACACGGCGGAGCTCCTCAACGCCGGTATTCTTCTATTGGCCAACAGACAGCTCAAGCACAGCACAACATCAATTATCAATGCATACAATCTCAATGCAAATAATGTCACAGCCAATGCATGCATCATGAATCATGACCAACACTCCCCAGGAGTGTGGTGTGCAACCAAAGCGGGAATTCATTCCCAGGGAACACTGAACTTACCTGGTAAGGTTTCAGCTCGTAGTTCCTTCCCAGGTCTGTGGCTTCCACCGCCAACAGTCTCAGAATCAATGCCTAATCAAGGCATAAGTAATTTGTATCACAATCCATTTCACACACATTCAATCACAGAATGTATCAAATCATAAGTCCCCTATCCTAGGGTTTAATCAATTCTGCCCACACAAGGCTTTTTCTCAGATCCGACAAGTATATCAAAGCTGTTATCAGGGCCATTGAGTCACCACAGACTCAACACATTTCATATTTCTAAACCATGGCCCAAAATTCAGAATATCTCTAGAACGGTCTTGCCTTCAACCCAGGCACCGTTCAAACAGCCTCTCAGGCTCAACATAGACTCAGGTATGGCTCATGCACGTCAAAATTCCATAACCACGTGACTCTACACCGGTCACTTATGCACTCACAGAGTGAATATCCAAAGTCATCAGAATCAAAAACTGAAAGCTATTCCTTCATCATTAGGTAATTCTAATCAGGTTTCCCAACAGAACTCTGGGCTAATTCTAGCCCCAGAGCAACAAAACTCACAAAATCCACAGATTTCTCAAATCCCAAATCAACCGAAGAAACTCAGGTTTCTTACCTCAGTGGCGACTCACAAGGCTGAAGGACAGCTTTCCTAAGCTCTGCCGTCCGTTCTGCGCCTCTGGTCTTCGCCCACACTCACTTTTCTGAGGTTTCTCTAAAGGTTGGGATTTTGCTCAAATCTTAGGAATTGATGAAGGTTTTTAGCTTTCAATCGGTTAAAACACGTTTCTAGGTCACAGGGAAGTGTTTAGGCTGACAAATAATGTCCTAGGGAGCTTGGTTTCACCATTAATGGAGGCTGGGCATGGAGAAAGAGGGAGAAGAAGGTTTTCTTCTTCCAAAACGCGACTGCCCTCTGTTATATTGCCTGCCCGAGTTCTGGCGCTGATCCCGCCAGCTCCCACGCTGACCGCGCCAATATGGCGGTTTAGGTGGCGCCACCAGCGCCACTCCCACGCCCCCAGCGTCAACTTCCCGAACCATTGGCGCTACCCGCGCCAGACTGGCGCCATCGGCGCCATGCCTTCCCTGACCTATGGTGCCATCAGTGCCGCACTTGGCGCTGGTCGCGTGGAATTCTAGGGAAATCTGGTTTTCCAGGCCACTACCCGCGCCATCCGCGCCACCTATGGCGCTACCCGCGCGGTTTTGAAAACCTCTGGCGCCCCTCGCGTGACTTTGACGCCCTGAGCGTCAAGTTCCAGAGACTCTGGCGCCATCAGCGCCAGACCTGGTGCTATCCGCGCCACACCCTTAACAAGCGCCAACCATGCCATAGCTTAGGGTTATCACATTCACCCCTCCTTTTAAGAATTTTGTCCGCAAAATTTAGAAACATACCTGGTAGCCAACTCGGGATACATCTGCAGCAGCTCCTGCTCCCGCTCCCAAGTTGCTTCCTCAGGCGTTCTGCCTTCCCATTGTACCTTCACTATGGGAATGGTCTTACTGCGGATCTGCTTTTCCATCCGGTCCAGAATCCTCAAGGGCCGTGTAGGACTCGTCAAATTCTCTCTGATCTGAACTGTGTCAGGCTCAACCACGTGTGAGGGATTTGCTACATACTTCCTCAACTGAGACACGTGGAACACATCATGAAGCCCTGATAACTGGGGAGGCAAAGCTAGCCTGTATGCTACTGGTCCTATCCTTTCAAGGATCTGATATGGACCAATAAACCTAAGACTCAGCTTCCTTACCCCCAAAGCTCGTCCTACGCCCGTCACTGGAGATAATCTCAGAAACACATGATCACCTTCCTCAAACTGCAAGGGTCTGTGCTTCTGATCATAATAACTCCTTTGTCGACTCTGAGCTTTTATCAGCTTGTCTCTGATCATCTTGATCTGCTCAGAGGTCTCTTGAACCATCTCCGGTCCAAAGAGCTGTCTTTCTCCTACCTCTGTCCAACACACTAGAGTCCTGCACCGCCGACCATACAGAGCCTCATACGGTGCCATGCCCAGGCTGGCATGAAAGCTATTGTTATAGGAGAACTCCACCAGAGATAGATATCTGTCCCAGCTAGAACCTTGCTCCAAAGCACATGCTCTCAACATATCCTCCAGCGTCTGGATGGTCCTCTCTGTCTGACCATCTGTCTGAGGATAGTAAGCTGTGCTGAGTCTAAGCTGGGTCCCAAAGGCATCCTGAAGTGCACCCCAGAATCTAGAGGTGAACTTAGGATCTCTGTCACTGATAATACTGTCAGGGACTCCATGCAATCTCACAATCTCCCTGACATAAAGCTGGGCCAATTTCTCTGTGGTGTAGTTAGATCTCACCGGTAAGAAATGAGTGGATTTAGTCAGCCTGTCCACTATCACCCAGATGGAATCATATCCACTCTGAGTTCTCGGTAGGCCGACCACAAAATCCATGGAAATGCTGTCCTATTTCCACTCAGGAATCTCTAACGGCTGAAGTAGACCAGATGGTCTCTGATGCTCAATCTTAACCTTCTGACACACCAAACATTTTGTCACATGTTCAGCTATGTCTTTCTTCATCACTGGCCACCAGAAACTCTTCTTCAGATCATGATACATCTTGGTGGCTCCTGGATGGATGCTGAACTGGCCCTGATGTGCCTCTGATAGGACGACATCTCTTAGCTCGCCCTTAGGCACAATAATACGACCTTGGTATTTCACCAAGTCATGATCTCCCCAAGAAACATCTGGTTGGCCAATCATGGCCCTCACATCCTTATCCTGCTGCTGAGCTTCCCTGATCCTTCTGATCAGCTCATTATCTACCTTGGTCTTGCTCATCTCAAGACCCTGTGCACTTTCTGTCACTGTCAGGTGCATGTCTCTGAACTGCTCAATTAGTTTGCAATCAGAGATCATCAGGTATGCAGCAGTCACAGTCTTCCTACTCAACGCATCAGCAACCACATTGGCCTTGCCTGGATGGTATTTCAGCTCAAAATCATAATCCTTCAGGAATTCCATCCAACGCCTCTGTCTCATATTCAACTCCTTCTGATCAAAGAGATATTTGAGACTCTTGTGGTCACTGAACACAATTAACTTGGCACCATACAAATAGTGCCTCCAAATCTTCAGAGCAAAGACCACAGCTGCTAACTCCAAGTCATGTGTAGGGTAAGACTCTTCATGCGGTTTCAGTTGCCTGGACGCATAGGCAACTACCTTCTGATCCTGCATCAACACACACCCAAGTCCCCGCTTGGATGCATCACAGAACACCTCAAAGGTTCCTTCAGGATCGGGAAGAGTCAACACCGGAGCTGTGGTCAGTCTCTCTTTCAACTCAAGGAAACACTGCTCGCACTCATGGGTCCAGACGAATGGAACCCCCTTCCGTGTGAGTCGAGTCAGAGGTACCACTAGCTGGGAAAACCCCTGAAAGAACCTTTTGTAATAGCCAGCCAATCCCAGGAAACTCCTGATCTCAGACACGTCCTTGGGCCTCTCCCAGGACATCACTGCCTCTATTTTACTGGGATCCACAGATACACCAGCTGCTGAGATCACATGGCCAAGGAACTTTACCTCTGACAACCAAAATTCACACTTGGCCAACTTAGCATACAACTGCTTATCCCTCAAGATCTGAAGGACTGTCCTGAGATGTTCGGCATGCTCACTCTCCGTCTTGGAGTATATCAGGATGTCATCAATAAACACCACAACAAACTGATCCAAGAAAGGTCTGAATACCCTATTCATATAATCCATGAACACTGCAGGGGCATTCGTCAGACCAAACGAGGGATGACCTGATACTCAAAATGACCATACCTAGACCGGAAGGCTATCTTAGGTATGTCTGCAGGCTTGATCCGAATCTGATGATATCCGGATCTCAGGTCTATCTTGGAGAACACTCTAGCTCCCCTCAACTGGTCCAACAAATCATCTATACGAGGCAGAGGATACTTGTTCTTCACAGTAACCTTGTTCAACTGCCTGTAGTCCACACATAATCTCATGCTGCCGTCCTTTTTCTTCACAAAGATCACCGGTGCTCCCCAAGGCGAAACACTCGGTCTGATAAACTGTTTGGATAGCAGGTCCTCCAACTGCACCTTCAGCTCCTTCAACTCCAGAGGAGCCATGCGATAAGGTGCCACGGATATTGGTCCCACACCTGGAACCAAATCTATGGAGAACTCTATCTCTCTTTCCGGTGGTAACTGAGTAATTTCTTCAGGGAATACATCCCTGAACTCGCTTACCACAGGAATCTGAGATAAAACATCACTGGGCTTATCCTCTGTCACACCCAAGAAGATGTAGCCCTGAGCTCCCTCTCTGAGTGCCTTGCACACTTGCAAGACTGATACAAATGAGGCAGAACGTGAACTAATCTCGTTAGAAGGTACAACAACCCTCTTCTGACAACAGTCTAGCAGCACACCATACTTGACCAGCCAGTCCATACCCAAAATCATCTCAAGGGTAGGCATTGCTAGACAGAACAGATCAACCACATAAGTTCTACCCTCAAAGACAAACTGCACATTCCTGCAGCACGAGCTCACAAGGCATCTTCCTCTGGATGCTGTGGTAACCTCCATAGGAGGGGCAAAACTAGTCTTAGGCAATCTCAGCCTATCAATAACCACATCCTGAATGAAGGAATGTGTGGCTCCAGAATCAAATAAAACCCGAACATCACAATCATCGATCAGAACGATACCTCTGATCAGGTCTGGAGCTCTGGCTGCCTCTCTGGCATCAACGGTGTATACCCGGCCTGCTGTGGGTGTCACCATCCCCACTGGAGCTGCCTGTGCCCGAATCTCTGTCTGAGGGCACTCTCTGGCCATGTGGCCTGCCTTGCCACATCTGTAGCAAATGATCTGGCCTGATGCACATGCTCCCGTATGCTCCTTTCCACAAGTTGAGCATTTGGGGCCGGACTTCTTCCGAGGAAAACCCCTCTTGAATCTATCAGAGGGTACAGCAGCTCTCAACATCTTGCCCTTACCTTTTCCGGGCGGGCCAGCTCCACTAGACTTCCTTCCCTCCTGTCTGACTGAGGGAGTAGACTGTCCACCTCTCTGTTGTCTCAATAGGATACCCTCCACCTGACAACTCTGTCTCACCAGGGTATCCATATCTCGTGACCCCAACCCAGCCACTAACACCTGGATGTCATCTCTAAGTCCCCTCAGGAACTTAGCTGCTAGGGTCTCAGCATCAGGCATAGGTCTCCTGAAATGTGCATACTGGGCCAGCTCATTAAACTGGGCCAGATACTCGTCCACCGTCATGGTTCCCTGGACAAGTGTATCGAACTCCGCCTGCTTCTGCTCCCGAGCATCTCTGGGAAAAAATCTGTCTAGGAAGCAGGCTTCGAACAACTGCCAGGTAATCACCTCTCCCCGGCCTCTCAACAAAGGAACAATGGTCTTCCACCACTTATGGGCATCTCCCTGAAGCATATAGGTTGCATACAGCAACCTCTGATGGTCGGGGCACTCCATGACCTCAAAAATCTTCTCTAAGGCTTGCAGCCATCCTGCTGCAGCCACTGGATCATAACCTCCTGAAAATACTGGGGGATCATGCTTCCTGAAGGTGAGCAGCATCTTCCCTCTAGCTGC
>PYAF01001454.1:33343-50159 GCA_007407185.1 Glycine tomentella
GGTAAATATGCATAAATTTCTTTACGCGCTACATGTTATTTTGAAAAAGAAATTATTATTCACTTAAACTTGAATTTTAAATCACATTGTTATTGTTTTATGAAAAACAAATACAAAATATTGGCACGAAATTTTTAACAAAGCAACCAATCCAAATCACGTTTTAGAAATAATTACGAAAGAGAAGCGGTTGTTTCAAGATACCTATTTTATTCCATAGGTTTTATCCAGTTACTCATATATTAATAATAATATCGAGACAAAATATGAAACAAGATAAAGAACGCTTATAATTTATTCATGACAATATGAAAAGTACATGTACGTCCTAATCTAATGAAAAGATTGTCTCTAGGACATCCATATACTAACACAAGGCTAATACAATACAATATTTATCCACCATCTTCACAGACACACAGCATTTTAAGCACTCACAAAATTTGGAAACTTGCTTATCAAACGTAGAGAGCATTACCATGTGATCCCTTCTTCATATGCCAAGTACACCACACACACTACATAGAGTTGTTCTGTCTCAATATTTAATACTATATCTCTATATCTTCTTAAATGAAGAAAGTAAATATAACTTCTACTAAGTATTAGTGATAATAATAATGAAAAAAATTCTTTTATGTCTTCATGATTGAGTTCTCATATCAAATGATCACATATAGATGTTATTTTAAGTACTATTAAATAACATCCATTAAAATGAGAAGCTAGAGTGACAACATTAGACTACTACATAAATGAGAAGCTCTCTTAGAGATAAAAAGCCAAAGATTTCATTTAAAGTGTGCACACATACAAATACAATGCAGTACCCAAAATGAATACATATACACTATATGAATTTTCATAAGGCTCTGAATACATGTTTGCTCTAATACCTTTGTACATAGCCACATGATTAGTAGTACTACACGAAAGTACAAATAGAGAGCTTATAAAAGAAAAATGGGAAAAATTAGATATATAATCAGAAAATTAATGGTACTGCCCAAAAGGACCAGTAGAGAACTTAGGAACAAAAAGAGAACAACTGGAGCAGCCTTACAAACAAGAATGTCATAGGATGAAAATATTACTCTAATACAAACAACGAACATCAAATATCAACATGATGAAGTGAATCACTCTTTGCACATAAAAGGCTTGATGAAATGAATCACTAAGAAATTATCATGATCCAAATACCAGTGTTGATCTTTACACATCAAATATCAACATCTTGTGATGGATCAATTGGTTGTGTTGAAGAATTACCAATGTTGTTGGGCTAAAGGTTGTTGAGTTATCAGCCATGGTTGAAAAGATAGTAGGTATGCAAAGATAAATCCAATATCATCATAGAACATACACTTGAGCCTAACTCAACATCACTACTAGATCACATATAAGAGCTCAAACATATGTTGCATTCTGGGAATTATATAATAAAGGAGTTTAGAACACTATCTATTTTTCTAGTTTCCAAAAAATCTATCAGCACATTCAAATCCACATTTGGGCTACTCTCACACCCACAATCACAGCCATGCCTTTCATTTATACTTCTACAAACTAATGATCCCTCATGCATACCAGCATAGTAGCATCCTTGGTCGAATTCAAAACAATTTGCTCAAAGGCAATTTTACATATCTTTCTACATATTAGTTAAAATAACACTTACTATCAGAGCTATTTTAGCCTATTATCATAAAAGAAAAAATAACACTTACTTTCAGAGCTATTTTAACCTATTATTAGAAATTATTGCCATTGGATAAGTATGGTTACTCAATTCAAGAGAAAGCAATGTCATGTGGTTGTGTACGGTTGTGGATAGTAACACAAAGTAGCAGTAGTAACGCCCTGAAATTTCAATAACCGAAAATAGATGTTCGATGTATTTCTTATGTTATTTGATTATTTGATTAGTTTATAATTAGTTTAAATGTTATGTGGATTCGCCATGTGCAATTGCTTGGTGTAGACGTCAAGTTATGCGGAGTTTGAGTTGCGTTGAATTGTGTGATTCCTAATTTGACCCGAAAACCTATTTAAGTAAAATCATCATTCTGGATTGGTTAACCGTTGGATCTCTTTCAAATTTTATAGATAGCTTTCTAACCCATATACCTAACTTGTGACTGTTGGGATTGTCAAAATAATGTCTGTAGCATGAGAAATTGGGTCAGCTTGCCCAGGCGAGTTTTGCAGGCATTTTTGCTCGCCTGGGTGAGTGGAGGCGGTGCTGAATACATTTTTAAACTTCCAAGTCACGAAAATGGAGGTTTTTGCCTCCCACAAACCTTCCCCAACCTCCTTCCACTACCCTCCACCACCTAAAACCACCGGTGACCACCACGGACCACCGTTGCTTGCCACAAGACCACCGCACGGAGAGGAACACTTTAATCGGAGCGAAATCTTCGAAACTCTTCTCAAAGTTTCAGTAGAGAACGGAGCCTCCAATCCTCCTTTCTTGATTTCCTTGAGGTAATCTTAGTTTCTTTTGTCTTCTCCTAGCTAGTTTAAGCTTCTATTAGTGTCTCTTGTGTTTTGGGTACCGTTGTTGAGAGTGTTACACTTCATTTGAAAAACCCTTTGAAAATGAGATGTTATAAAAGTCTCCTTTTTATGAAACTAATATCATTTCTGTGATCCTTGTTGAACCCTGGTCATATTGGTGTAATCGGAATTTCAAAATGATGTCTTTTGATGTAAACTCCCAAAATACCCTTTTAGCCTCTTTTTAAATTTGAGTGGGTATTTGACCCCAAATGTTAATATTGATCTTACATTTGAAATCTAAATTAAATTGTCTTCGATTTGGTATATAGAGCTCTGCATTTGGACCAAAACATGCATTTTGAAGGATCGTGAAACAACTCCGTTAGGCTGTAATAGGGAGAACTCCTGGTTATGTAAGGGGAGTTTATTATTTAGTTATAGTTTTGATACCATATTTGGGGGCTAGGGAGTCCAACTATGAGGATATCTGTCTGTCCCTGCTGTGTGCTGGTTTTCAAGAAAAACTAAGTTTTTAACTAATGGGATATGATGTATTTATGATTTTTGTGTGTTTATCCTGGTTTGTGTGCTTGTTTTCAAGACAAATGATGTTTTTAACTAATGGGATGCGATGAAATTATTATTGATAGATGAAACTGTGAATGATGTTGTTGTAACTGATTGGATTTTTGGGAAAAATCTTAATTACAGAGGAGACTTTGCCCAAAATTTTATAATATCTTTTCCTATTTAATTATTTATTTAATTTTTAAATGGGCATAAGAGTGTGTTTTCTATATTGTAGTCCTCCTCTTTAATTTAGAATTTTCCTAAGATACCAGTCTCATGGTAGTATGGATTGTGGATGGATGAGGTGTTATTGATGTCATTGATAATGTTGAAATGAGATGTTATTGATGTGTTGGTGATGATATAATGTGGATGTGGTTTATGATGTTTAAATAAGATAATGTCAATGTGGGTGATAATGTTGAAATGAGATGATATTGGTGTTATGATGAGGATGTTGAAATGAAATGACGTTGATGTTATTGATGACATTGAGATGACATGATGTGGATATTGATAATGACATTGATGAGAAATAATATTGATGTAAACAATATCATTGTGTGATGTGGATATACATGAATACCATGGGGGGTGCCTGATTGGATAACCTTGCGAGGGTGAGTTTATGAATTTTAAGCATCCTAAGAAAGAATGGGATTGTTTAAAATTTCGGTCCCTAGCTATCCATAGTCAGTTCATTGATGGTGCCTATGGTTGTGTATTGTGTACGTCCACGTGGGGTACATTAACCGTTTGGATAACCTTGCGAGGGTGGGTTTACGAATTCTAAGCATCCCAAGAGAGAATGGGATTGTTTAAAATTCTGGTCCCTATCTATCCATGGTCATTGCATTGATGGTGCCCATGTTCATACTTCATATTTCATGGATAGAAATAAAATGATGGCAGTAAGTACGGGGGTACTAGGGGGCATCACTCTGTTTGGAACTTCCTTGTGACTCAGGGCTGATCACCATGGGGGGGAGCGACCAGTGCACGACAGGGTGACCTCGACGAGCTACTGCATCATTTTCCAGAAAGAGGCTATTTCCATGAGGATGGTACCACATTGCATGCTAAGTGATGAGTCAGATGCATACATCATTCTGAAAATGACTGTTTCAGTTGTGGAATGCATTGGATGATTGTTTTGTTGAATGTGTAATGGAATGATGGGTTTGTCGAGTGTGTATTGGACTGATGGACTTGTGGTAATGATAGTGATTGTTAATGTTGTTTCCTTTCTAATTGTTGTTATCTGATGCTTGTTGGTTTTATATAATAAGCTCACCCTTGCATTGGTTGTATCGTGTGGTTGGTGACTTTGGAGGGAGATCTTCTTTTTGGTTGGAGCCGCCAAGCCGACATGATGATGTTGGATTTATTTTTGGAGAAAGAGTTGTGTTTTGTTAATAAACTCTTTCTTAGTTAGTCTTTGGTTTTTTGTTGATATGTAATTTCAGGTGTATATACACATAAAGCTAAAGGAAGTTCTAACATGTGGATGACATGTACTGATTTAATATATATGTATAATGTGTTTAAATATGTAATTGTAATATATGTATGATAATTGTATTATCGCAAAAAAATTTACCATCATTTTCATAATCAAATTAATGAAGTTTTATTAAAAATTGAAATTTGCATGATTAAGAGTTAGTGATATCGTAGCGACGAGGCGGGTCGTTACAGCAGCAATCTAATGAACATGGGACATCAACTTTAAAGACTGAGAAGAATGAAGCAGAGGAATGCTAACCTTGTAGGAGCCGCTGTGACAACTATGACCGTAGAACGACACCAACAAATCGCTGCCAGACAACGCCGATGACTGGAACCGCCGTGACAATGTAGGTAGGTGCGACAGTGAAGCTAGGCGCGAGAGTAAAGGGGGAGAGATTTAGAGGAGAGATAGGCGCGAGAGTGAAGGGTTTAATTGGGGCATGTTTTATAATAACAACAACATCATTTTTCATTTAAAAATCAATGTTAACTAACTTATGTTAACATCGATTTTCTTAAAAATATGGAAAACCGATGTTAACAGGACTTGGTTAACATCGGTTTTTGTAAAAATCTGGAAAACCGATGTTAACAGGAGTTGGTTAACATCAGTTTTCGTAGAAATCTGGAAAACCGATGTTAACAGTACTTGGTTAACATCGGTTTTTCTTAAAAATTTGGAAAATCGATGTTAATAGGACTTGGTTAACATCGGTTTTACAGATTTTTAATAAAACTGATATTAACAAAGTGCATTTAATTATGAATTTGCCACCGTATTTTTGTTAACATCGGTTTTCTCAAAAATCAATGTTAATGGACTGATGTTAAAGCCTATTTTTCTAGTAGTGCCTGTGTTTTTTCTTCAATGACATTTGTACGAAAGTTGTGGACCCTGTAAAGTTGGATGACTTGGAAGAAGAGCCAGCAATTATCTTGTGTCAGTTGGAGATGTACTTTCCTCCTTCATTTTTCGACATAATGGTTCACTTACTTGTTCATCTGGTGAGAGAAATTAAATTTTGTGGTCCTGTTTATTTACGGTGGATGTACCCGATCGAGCAATACATGAAGATTATGAAAGGGTATACAAAAAACCTACACCATCCTGAAGCATCCATAGTTGAAAGGTACATTGTAAAAGAAGCGGTTGAATTTCATTCATAGTACCTTGAGAAAGCAAAACCTGTTGGTTTTCCCGAGTCACGACATGACGACAAAGTGACAGGCAAGGGTACACGAGGGCTGCATGTTATAACGTTTACTTTGCAGGAATTGTATCAAGCTCATTTATATGTCCTGAATAACAGTAATGAAGTCCTGCCATATATGGTTCGTCATGAAGTATTACTCAAGGAAAGTAATCCAAGAATGACGAAGAATAGGCTGTTTAAAGAGCATAACAAGACTTTCTTGAATTGGTATAAAGATACAATATTTAGTGATGAATCTGCATCTGAAACAATGAAAAAGTTAGCAAATGGGCCAAAAAGAAATGGTAGAAGTTGGGAAGGGTACGATATCAACAAGTACTCCTTCTACACCAAACAACAAGATGAGAAGAGCACAATGCAAACCAGTGGGGTTAGCCTAAGAGCTGAGTTGCAGCACTTCGCTACTGTGCATGACCACAATCCATGTTTGGCGTTCTTGCCTTACTTTGGAGTCATTCATGACATCTGGGAGCTTAATTATGTTACTTTCAGTGCGTATGTTTTCAAGTGCAAGTGGGTTGATATCAATAGCAGTGTGCGAACCGAGGACTTCGGATTTACTTTGGTATATCTTAACAAGCTAGCTTATCAAGACGATCCTTTCATCATGGTAGAACAAGCTAAACAGGTGTTTTATGTTCAAGATCCGTGTGACGAAAGGTGATCAGTGGTACTACATGGAAAAACCATTAGCATTAATGTTGACGATGATGACTCAATCGTTGATACAAGTGTCACTTAATTATCGACACAAATACCTAACGTCAACAGAGAAGATGAAGTTGACGACGCTCATGCTAATCGTAATGATCATGATGAAGGAGAATTAATTAACATCACTTAATGTAATTGTCTCTTTATGTTAACCTTTTTTGACTTATACAATTTCATATGTAACCTAACTTGTCACTTAACTTTACTTATATGTGTTGTTGTTTTTAACAGGATCATGACTACACCACCGAGCTCCCCTCCTCGTGTTGAGTCACCACATCCTCCTCCAGAGTCAGCACCTCCACTTGAGTCAGGACCTTTGCCTCTACAATGAAGAAGACTAGGAAAGCAACAAGGCTGAGGTCACTAGCTACTAGAGCTGCTGGTGCTGACAGTCAAGTGGTCCATTTAGGCAAAGAAATTGAGGACGTATCTAGGGATCGTGGCTAGAGACAAGGTGGATGTCACGATTCCTAATTGGAAGGAAGTTCCTACAGCACAGAAGGAGTTGATTTGGGAGGACATTCAGGTATTACAGCTTAAAGGTCTACTGTCATAGGTTTTAGTTATACAATTCAAATGTTGTTGTAACGGTAAAACTCATTTCATTGTCATGCAGGCTGAATTTGATATACCTGAAGCGTCCGACCAACGGACCAAGAAGAAAATTATGCAGACCGTTGGAGAGCATTGGAGGCAGTTTAAATCAGATCTGACACGTAAATGGGCCTTGACAGAAGGCAACAACGACGATGTCGATGCTGTATGCGAAAAATAAGGCATTAGTAAGGAATAGTCGACCCAATTCTGTTAGAGTCGACGA
Organism: Glycine tomentella; assembly: GCA_007407185.1. Classification (NCBI taxonomy): domain Eukaryota; kingdom Viridiplantae; phylum Streptophyta; class Magnoliopsida; order Fabales; family Fabaceae; genus Glycine; species Glycine tomentella. Next base: position 40,679 of record PYAF01001454.1, read on the forward strand.
GCCGCTTCTTGGGAGGTTAGTTGTTTTGCATTCTTTTAAAATTCCATAATTATGTATTCAAACAAGCTTTTTTTTAACCATGAATGTATAATTCTTACAGGATGTTAGAAAGAAGGCCCAGGCCATCCAAAAGCTGAACATTGCCTCTCGCGGGGGTTACGAGTTGTTGGAGAAGAGGTTGATGGAGGAAAAACACAAGAAGTAATTGGAGGGAGCAACTCGTGATGACAACACAAAAACCATCATTCATCCTCTGTCCCTGTGCGACGACACGTGAAGTGGAAGCTGGCTCGCACCAAAAAAACTGGGCAAATGACTTCTGAGGCGGCACGTCAGATTGCTGAGAGGATTGTAAGTAAAACAACAAACTTGCTAGTCACCTTTAATGAATTTTTGGCTCACAAATTACAAAACTAATGTTATACTAAATTTCCATTGCAGGATTCCCTGGATGAGCAATCCATGCAGGGTAGCTTTGTCCCTAGTGGACGTCAGGATGTCCTGACTGCTGCCATTGGACGACTAGAGCAACTCGGGCGTGTCTGTGCTGCTGGAGCCGGTGTGACAATCACACAGTACTTTAGACCGACCCCATCAGCCTCTCGCAAGTCCAAGTCATCAATGGTGCCTGAAGACTTGTCTCAACTGAAAGAAAACATCAGGGAAGAGCTGGAGCAGTCTATCACTGATAGACTTATGCAGTCGATCACTGAGACGGTTACCCAGTAGTTGATGATGTCCTTCAGCCAGCTACAGTCGCAGATGCAATCTCAGGGAGTCATGTTGCCTTCAGATGTTTAGACATGTCCTCTTGGTGCCCGTGTCAGTACCAAGGAAAACTGTGTCGATCCCTCCGGTAATGACCCTGACACCGATGCATCTAACAGGCGTGGGTTGTATGTCGATGACAATCCTCCCAGCCTGGTTGCTCTTGGAAGACTTTATGAGGGGTCGACAACGGTGCTCAACGTCCCTTTTGGCAATGATCAGGTCAAGGTAGGTGTTGAGGAAGTTCGAGATGCTAATGCTCGCGTCCCTGTACCCACTAACGAGGTTCAGTTAGTTGGACAGGCCCTTAACACTTTCCTTGCTTGCTTGACAAACACATCTTGTACAGCCTATTGGGACTAAGGTATTTCATGTTTGCCTTCTTTCTTTTCATTTAACATTCATTTGTCTCATATAAAGTTAAGATGGTTGATATGCGCCTAGCATATAAGGTTTCCTAAGCTTTTAGAAGCAAGAATTGAGCATTAAGCATGGATAATTGCCCTTTTTGTGTTATGATTTAAGCTAATGTGATAAATTGCCAGGAAATCAATCAAAGGTGCCAAGATTAAGCAAAAATCAGAAGAAAAGAACCAGGCTTGGAAGAAAACTCTGGAGCCATCAGCGCCAGAGCGGCGCCATCAGCGCCGACACTGGAAGATGGCATCATCCACGCCAAGTCCACGCCATGGGTGCCGTCATCACTGGAAGCTGGCGCCATCTGCGCCAAAGTGGCACCATTGGCGTCATCAGTTCTGGAATATGGCACCATGAGCGCCAGTCTGGCGCTAGGAGCGCCATTCATTCTGTAAGTCGGCGCCATCAGCGCCAGTTCCGCGCCATCAGCGTCGGACTTCGACAAAGTTAGCTTTCAAGGGTAAAATGAAGATTTCACAAGCTGGGGTATAAATACTTCACCCTCAACATTCAATGGACGACTTCTTGGAGGGAAACAACACAAAATAGGGTTTTAGAAAGCTTGGGTGCCTTAGCTAGGGTTTTGGGAAGATTGAAGGCTCAAGTGGAGGTGTTCTCCATCTTCTTCTTCCTTTACTTCGGCTAGGTATACCATTTTTTGTAACACAGCCACCCACAATGAGGTTTGGCTAATTTCATATTGTAGTTAGGGCTAAGCACTGAATGTAACTTCTTTTGGATTGTATTGGATGCTATCTTTCATTTATATCAAGTTATTTCACTTTATCTTATTGAATGCATGTTTCTATCTCTCTGGAACTGATCACTCTGGTTGGGTACTGAAAGCTAGGGTTTACAATAGGAATATTGGGATTCTATGCTTGGACTTGGGTAAAGTGACAAGCTTTACATTGACTAGGGATAGAAGTGTATGCTTGCAACTATTTATTGCACCATTTAATGCTTAACCTAATAGCTACCACTAAGGGATTAGGGTAATTACTTGGGTTAAAAGGTTAAGATCACTACGGGAGTAGGGCTTAGCTATTATTGTATGAAGATGCATGTTTGAGTGACTTGGGATAGATGAATGTAGCAGACAACACATGTAAGAAGGTAGGAAGCATTTAGTGTGAATTGCCCTAGCTACTTCACCACATATATCATTACAACCCTCCATAGTCTGTCCATAATATTCATGTTTCATAATTAGGTTATAATTTAATTCGTACACACACACACACACAACACCAATTTCTCAAACTTATTTGTCCTCTAACCTATCGATACAATTTATAATTTAATTGGTCAAACAATCCTCGTGGGAATGATATCTTTCTTATCATTATATTACTTGGAACGATCAGTATACTTGCCGATTTCGCAACAAGTTTTTGGCGCCGTTGCCAGGGATTGTTTTAGCCAATTTTATTATAACTTTTTATCTTTAAGGTTGGATTTCTTTTGTTACTAACCTGCTTGCAGAGTTTATGCGAGGTACCGCTGACCCCGTGAATCTTCAGTTTGATCCGGAGATTGAGAAAACTATTAGGAAGAACCGGAAGTTAGCGAGACAAAGGAAGGAAGCAGAAGTATCTAGTTCTAGACCACAACAAGAAGAAGAATCAGAAGAAGAACTAGATATGGTTGAGAGGAATAGGGAGCAGCCAAGGCCTGAGGATGAACTCATGGAGGACATCCTTGCTCCTATGTTCATTCGGCCTGCATCAAGCATAGTCAGATCACCCATTCAAGCAAACAACTTCGACATCCACCCTTCTCTAATCAGCTTGGTGGAACGGAGTCAATTTGGTGGTGAGGATGATGAGGATCCTCATGACTTTGCTGATCGATTTCTGATGATTTGCGATACCATCCGCCATCATGGAGTGTCGAACGATGCTATCAGACTGAGGCTCTTTCCTTTTGCCTTGAAAGGGAAAGCTCTCAGATGGTTGGGCCGCCAAACTTCAAACAGTATAACTACTTGGGATGAGCTGATGGCAAAGTTCTTTGCTCAATATTTTTCGATGGAGAAGTACAACCGTTTGGTAAATGAGATCACCAATTTCACTCGGCTCCAGGGAGAAACATTATGCGCGGCATGGAACAGGTTTCAAGAGCTTATCCGGCGATGTCCTCAATATGATATGCCAATAGGGAAGAAGGTGCGCATCTTCTTCAATGGGTTGACACCGGAATCCAAGCTGGTTGTAAATGGAGCTGCCGGAGGCTCAATTAGATCAAAAACTGCAGCCAAAACTCATGATTTGATCAACTCTTTGGCCCGTACCGAAAATGAGAGTGTAGCAATTTAGCCTAAGAAAGAAGTCATTCATCAAGGGGACCATGAGTCCAATGTTTGTCCAACCTTGGTGGGGGCTGATCCAATTCAGGTGAACGGAGTATGGTATGATCAGAGACCTCCACAAGGTTATCAACGGAACTATAATCAAGCTTTTGGAGTAGTAGTTATCCAAGAAGACCACAAGGAGGTGGGTTGGACTACAAGTCTAACCACTATTTGCAACCACCTCCCATTCCTCCCAAGGAGCCATCAGAACTAGAAAAAGCTATGTTGCAGCTGGCCAAGACTACAAACAATCACATCCAGAACACTGATGCCTTTATGAATGAGACTAGGTCTCAACTGAAGAATCAGGGTGCATCCATTAGGAATCTAGAGACTCAAATTGGCCAGATTTCTAAGCAACTAGCTGAGAGACCACCTGGTCAATTCCCTAGTGATACTGTAGTAAATTCTAGGGAACATGCTAAGGCCATAACCACCAGAAGTGAGAGAGTGATTAACCCTCAAGAAAAATCTAAAGTGGTCTCAAGAGAGCAGAAGAAGGAAGAGCCTGTAATAGAGGAGGAGCCTGAAGTAGAAGAACCTCCTAGCAGCTCAAAAGAGAAGGATAAGGGGAAGGAGAAGATCTCTGATGAACCTAAGCAACCTCTGGATTTTTCCAGATTTGAAAAACCTCCCTATCCGGTGAAGAATAAGCAAAAAGCTCAGAAGCAACAGTTTGCTAAATTCTTGGAAATGTTCAAGAAGCTTCAAGTGAACATTCCTTTTGCTGAAGCTTTGGCAAATATGCCCAACTATGCCAAGTTCATGAAAGAGATTCTTTCCAAGAAGCATAAGCTGCAGGAATGTGACACGGTGGTTCTTACAGAGGAATGCAGTGTTATTATTCAAAGGAAGATGCCTCCCAAGCTTCGTGATCCTGGAAGCTTTAACATCCCAATTGCCTTTGGAAATGTTAATGTGGGGAGAGCTCTCTATGATCTTGGTGCTAGCATCAACTTAATGCCCTTCAATGTGTGCAAATCCTTGGGCATATCTGAGCTGAAGCCTACTATGGTATCTCTCCAACTAGCTGATCGGTCTTTGAGGAAGCCAAGTGGAGTCATAGAAGATGTACTTGTCAAAGTTGACAAGTTCATATTTCCAACAGACTTTATAGTTCTTGATATGGTAGAGGAGAGTGAGATACCTCTTCTGCTGGGTAGACCTTTCTTAGCTACAGCCCGTGCCTTAATCGATGTGAAGAAAGGAAAGCTGGAGCTGAGAATGGATGATGAGTCAGTGGTCTTTAATGTGTTTGATATGATGAAGAATCCCTTTGATAGGAATGATTGCTTCCGAATTGATGTATAGGATGAATGTGTCCAAGCTGAAGAAATTCTTGTCAGAGGATTTGAAGTAGAATTAGAAGCTCACGACTCTATCAGCCCTCAAGAGGTGGTGGAAACAGTGATGGAGGTTTTGGAGAAGAAGGCAACTAATATCGATCATGGAGCTCCAAAGCTGGAATTGAAAGAGTTGCCTGAAGCTATGAAATATGTGTTTTTGGGGGAAGATGAGACATACCCCGTCATCATTAACAAAAGCTTGTCTGGGGATGAAGAAGCCAAGCTTATAAAGGTGCTCAAGGAGCATAAATCCGTCATTGAATGGTCCATCTCAGACTTGAAGGGTATCAATCCTTCATTTTGCACCCACAAGATTCTGATGGAGGATGACGTGAAGCCTGTAAGACAACCACAACGAAGGCTGAATCCGATGATGAAGGAAGTGGTGAAGCTTCTAGATGTTGGAATGATTTATCCCATTTCAGACACCGCTTGGGTGAGCCCGGTGCAAACCGTACCGAAGAAAGGAGGAGTGACTGTGGTTCAGAATGACAATAATGATCTGATTCCTACTCGAACCATCACTGGTTGGCGGATGCGTGTAGACTACAGAAGACTCAATGACGCCACCAGGAAGGATCATTTCCCCCTTCCCTTCATTGATCAGATGTTGGAAAGACTAGCCGGCCATGCTTTCTATTGTTTCCTTGATGGATATTCCGACTATAATCAGATTCCCGTGGCACCAGAGGATTAAGAAGACAACATTCACCTGCCCCTTTGGAGTATTTGCCTACAGAAGGATGCCCTTTGGTTTGTGCAATACGCCTGCAACTTTCCAAAGGTGTATGCTATCCATTTTCTCTGACATGGTTGGAAAATTTTTAGAGGTGTTCATGGATGATTTTTCTGTGTTAGGTTCTTGTTTTGATGCATGCTTATCTAATTTGTCTAAAGTTTTGAAAAGATGCCAAGAAACCAATCTTGTTTTGAACAGGGAGAAGTGTCATTTCATGGTACGAGATGGCATTGTTTTGGGCCATAAAATCTCTTCAAAATTGCCTCCTCCCACAAATGTTAACAGTGTGCGTAGCTTCTTAGGCCATGCTGGCTTCTATAGGAGGTTCATTAAGGATTTTTCTAAGATTGCTAGACCTCTTAGCCAACTGTTAACAAAAGAATCTGATTTTGTCTTTGATGAAGCTTTCCTCAATGCATTTAATGTGTTGAAGGAAAAGCTTACAACTGCACCAGTGCTCACAGCCCCTGATTGGAACTTGCCATTTGAATTGATGTGTGATGCAAGTGCTTATGCAATTGGGGCTGTCCTTGGTCAACGTAAGGACAGACTTCTGCATGTCATATATTATGCTAGCAAAGTTTTAAATGAGGCACAGATCAACTATGCCATAGCTGAAAAAGAAATGCTAGCTGTAGTGTATGCACTTGACAAGTTTAGACCTTACTTGATTGGTTCCAAGGTTATTGTTGTCACTGACCATGCTGCTCTTAAGTATTTATTGACAAAGCAGGATGCTAAGCCACGCTTGCTGCATTGGATGCTCTTGTTTCAAGAGTTTGATTTAGATATAAGAGACAAGGCTAGAGTGGAAAACAAAGTGGCTGACCACTTGCCAAGAATTCAAGCTGCAAATCTGCAAGATAGGCCAGAATTAGCCATCAATGAGTCATTTCCAGATGAGCAAATGATGGTTGTCACAAATGCTCCTTGGTTTGCTAATATGGCTAACTACAAAGTTGTGGGAGCAATTCCTGATGACCTCACATGGCAGCAAAGGAAGAAGTTCTTGCATGATGCCCGGAGATATTAGTAGGATAACCCATTTCTGTACTTCCAATGTGCTGATGGCATTATCAGGAGGTGTGTAGCTGAATTTGATGTTCCAAATATCTTGTGGCATTGTCATGCTTCAAGCTATGGAGGCCATTTTGGAGGCAACCGGACTGCTCACAAGGTTCTGCAGAGTGGATACTATTGGCCTACCCTATTTAAAGATGCTAAGGCATTTGTGGAAAATTGTGATTGGTGCCAAAGAACGGGTAACATATCCCGTAGAGATGAAATGCCACTCAACAACATCTTGGAGGTTGAATTGTTCGATGTTTGGGGGATAGACTTCATGGGACCCTTTCCCAAGTCTTTCTCTAATCAATATATCCTAGTAGCAGTTGACTACGTCTCCAAATGGGTGAAAGCAGTGGCATTGCCCACTAATGATGCTAGAGCTGTTGCAAACTTCCTGAGAAAGAACATCTTCACTCGCTTTGGGGTTCCTAGGGCCATAATCAGTGATGGTGGCACACATTTCTGTAACAAGCAAATTGAAAGTTTGCTCACCAAGTATGGGGTAACTCACAAGGTGGCCACGTCCTATCACCCACAAACCAGCGGTTAAGTAGAAGTTTCCAACAGAGAATTGAAGAGGATACTTGAGAAGACTGTTGGAAGCTCTAGGAAGGACTGGTCCAAGAAATTGGATGATGCATTGTGGGCCTACCGGACAGCTTTTAAAACACCGATAGGTATGTCACCATATCAGTTGGTGTATGGGAAATCATGTCATCTTCCGGTAGAATTGGAGCATAAAGTTATGTGGGCCACAAAGTTCCTCAACTTTGAGCTATCAAAGGCTACAGAGAAACGCTTGTTGCAGCTGAATGAATTGGATGAATTCAGACTTGCCGTCTATGAGCATGCTAGGCTTTACGAGGAGAAAACCAAGAGATGCCATGACAAGCAGATCCATTCCAAGGAGTTTACCCCCGGACAGCAGGTATTATTGTACAACTCGCGCTTGTGGTTGTTTCCAAGTAAACTCAAATCTAGATGGTCTAAACCATTCGTGGTTGTAAGGGTTTTTCCTTAAGGAACAATAGAAATCTCTCCTCTTGACACCAACAGACCATTCAAGGTCAATGGATGGCGGCTGAAGCCATATTTTGATGGTCAGGTTGATAGGGATGCTGTGGCAATCCCTTTGAGCTCCCCTAATCCTTAGAGGATTAACCGTGAGGCTTGTGATGTTAAACAAGCGCTTATTGAGAGGCAACTCAATTGTGTGGTTAATGATATGTTGAGTCTGTTCTTAGGTTAGAGTAGATCATTAGTTTCGCATTCCTTGTTGATAGGTTTCATATGCTTAAGCAAATTCATTCTTTTTTGGTACTTGCTGTTGATTTTGTTTATGTTTTTAATTAATGCATAGTAATATAGCTTCATTTTGCATTTTGTGCATGTGCTGGAACTATGGCTGTGATAACCCTAAGCTATGGCATGGTTGGTGCCATACCCCCGCGCTGTCGCGCGGGGATTCACATCAGAAAACCCTGTTAAGGGTGTGGCGCGGATAGCGCCAGGTCTGGCGCTGATGGCGCCAGAGTCTCTAGAACTTGACGCTCAGGGCGTCAAAGTCACGCGAGGGGCGCCAGAGGTTTTCAAAACCGCGCGGGTAGCGCCATAGGTGGCGCGGATGGCGAGGGTAGTGGCCTGGAAAACCAGATTTCCCTGGAATTCCACGCGACCAGCGCCAAGTGCGGCGCTGATGGCGCCATAGGTCAGGGAAGGCATGGCGCCGATGACGCCAGTCTGGCGCGGGTAGCGCCAATGGTTCGGGAAGTTGACGCTGGGGGCGTGGGAGTGGCGTTGGTGGCACCACCTAAACCGCCATATTGGCGCGGTCAGCGCGGGAGCTGGCGCGATCAATGCCAGAACTCGGGCAGGCAATATAACAGAGGGCAGTCGCGTTTTGGAAGAAGAAAACCTTCTTCTCCCTCTTTCTCCATGCCCAGCCTCCATTAATGGTGAAACCAAGCTCCCTAGGACCTTATTTGTCAGCCTAAACACTTCCCTGTGACCTAGAAACGTGTTTTAACCGATTGAAAGCTAAAAACCTTCATCAATTCCTAAGATTTGAGCAAAATCCCAACCTTTAGAGAAACCTCAGAAAAGTGAGTGTGGGCGAAGACCAGAGGCGCAGAACGGACGGCAGAGCTTAGGAAAGTTGTCCTTCAGCCTTGTGAGGCGCCACTGAGGTAAGAAACCTGAGTTTCTTCGGTTGATTTGGGATTTGAGAAATCTGTGGATTTTGTGAATTTTGTTGCTCTGGGGCTAGAATTAGCCCAGAGTTCTGTTAGGAAACCTTATTAGAATTACCTAATGATGAAGGAATAGCTTTCAGTTTTTGATTCTGATGACTTTGGATATTCGCTCTGTGAGTGCATAAGTGACCGGTGTAGAGTCACGTGGTTATGGAATTTTGACGTGCATGAGCCATACCTGAGTCTATGTTGAGCCTGAGAGGCTGTTTGAACGGTGCCTGGGTTGAAGGCAAGACCGTTCTAGAGATATTCTGAATTTTGGGCCATGGTTTAGAAATATGAAATGTGTTGAGTCTGTGGTGACTCAGTGGCCCTGATAACAGCTTTGATATACTTGTCTGATCTGAGAAAAAGCCTTGTGTGGGCAGAATTGATTAAACCCTAGGATAGGGGACTTATGATTTGATACATTCTGTGATTGAATGTGTGTGAAATGGATTGTGATACGAATTACTTATGCCTTGATTAGGCATTGATTCTGAGACTGTTGGCGGTGGAAGCCACAGACCTGGGAAGGAACTACGAGCTGAAACCTTAC
>PYAF01001455.1:13306-27750 GCA_007407185.1 Glycine tomentella
ATAACAAAAAGTGAATATTAAAAACACTTTCTCTTATTACTCTCTCGCTATCTTTTTTCTCTTGTTTCACAAATGAATTGTTACAACTATTTATAGGCAAAATGTTTGCCTCTTCAGAAATTAAATCATAATGCCTATTAAATAGCTTGGCCACTCATATTCTGCTGTTACACTATTAAATAGCTTGGCCACTCATATTTTGCTGTTACGCCGCTCATTCCTAATTACCATTTATTCTAGGAATACCAAAAAACAAAACTGCTAATTTAAGTTTTATAACAATAGTTAACAGTGATTAGTAACCAGATCTGATGACTCTCAGTATGCTTCCCTTCAGGATGATTGGAAAATGCCGCCAGATCAAGAATAAGTTTCTGCATATACAAATGTCTGTTTTTGGTGAGATAAGCATTATTCCACAAATATAAGTCTGCTTAATTCAGTTACCAATAGTTTTTATTATCTATCTTCACTCCAATTTTCTTACCTGGTAGGAATCAAATATAGTTAATTAGTTTACAAATAATTCCAAACCTCGGCAGCATTTTCTTTCTCGCCAATCTTAGACATAAATACAACGGGATTCTTTCATCCACGAACTGATTCTATCTCAGATTCTAAAATAAATTATGGAATTTGTGTTGTCTTGACAACCTGTTTCGCCTGAAATGATAACTACCTAAAAAATGTCATTTAATGACTAACTATCTAGTTTTAAAAGGATTGAAATTAAGACTTTGAACTATTATTTAAATCATATATTTACCATCTACCAACCTGTATGTGAATCAAAGTAAAGGATAACCTAGAACTTAACCAAGATGCACACTATATTTTGTATTAATTTATTTATTATAAAAGCATTACTGTCACGATAACATCAGTGGCTCTGTCAAAAGAGTGTTTCTGGTGACACTAGCAGTGGGCATATAAAAGCTGATAAAGTTGTGTACCACTCCAAGAGTCTTAAGACCATACACACTGTTTAGAACAAATTTTTAAGACTCGAACTCATCCGGTCGGTCCGACCGGTCAATTCACGATCTAATGATTAGATTGAGTTAAGTCACAAGTTTGATCAAGTGTGTCTTTGATCCGGAGTGATCCAAATTGATCCGGCCAGGTTTACGATCACACCGGTGATCTGTCGACCCGAATCGAGTCACTTATTTTTTTTTTCTGCTTATGGTCGAAACGACGTCGTTTCAATTTCAACCTTTTTTAATTTTACAAACCCTATCGGCCTATCCTTCTTCCTCTTGCAATCTCGCTTAGTCACTTTACTTCGTCACTCTGCTCACCATCCTCTCCTTCTTTCCTGTTATCGTGGCGTCATGTTGCTACCACTTGTTAGATTCACTCAGTTCATCAGTAACGTTGTCCAGAATCGCAAGTGAGTTCAACTAATTTTTTTTCTTTTTCATCTTATTTTTATTTTAGTTTTTTTGTGTGTGATTTTGAGTTAAATTGATATTTCATTCATTGTTGAGCATTTTTTGTGGTCACAATTGCATTTTTTGTTGAGTTAAATAAATTAGAAGTGGTCGCAATTGCGATTGAGTTACATGTAAAATTGTGGTCCCAGATTATTTTTTAAAATTGTGGTTTGAAACTTTTGATTGATTTTTTATATTTTATAATATACATTGATATGATATGATATGACTATATTTCATTTTAGTGTGGATATTGATTATTACTATCGTTGATGCCTTTGATGTTAAAGGTTAGAGATAATTTTTTTTTAAGACTTGCGAATTTTAAGACTATTGAATTTTAATGTGTCAAAAGAAAGATTTTAAGACAAGATAAAAATTTTATATTTTTTTATACAAACTGTGTCATGCGGGTCAACTTGATGGGGGTCCATTGCAAACTAAAGGTCTAGAAGGAGAACTTAAAGAACTTCCTTTCGTGAGCTTTAAAGGACCCATGACAAGAGCTAGAACCCAAGTCCTTCAAGACCACATCAAAGCTAACTTGGACAAGCATGAAGAAACACACCAACTCAAGGATAACAAGGACTGGATTTTAATGTCTCAAGTTCAATTTAATTCCATAAATTCCAGCACTTGTTAGAAGCAAAATTAGTGACAATAAAAGCGCTTTTTAGTGCAATTGTTTAAAGAGGTGTAGGTGCACTTGTGTGTAAATTGTGTAGCACCTTTGTAAGCTTGTTGGCTGCACCTTAGGCAAGGTTTGGGTCAGCCAAGAGTCAATTTGGGAAACTTGCACCTCAAGCTTCATTAAGCTTGCATTAGGCTCCTTTAGTTTGCATTACAAGCTTCATTTGAATTCTCATTTCCTGTGTATTTAGTTAGTTAATTTCGTGGCTTTATAAGATGCCCCAAAAATGAATGTAAACTAACTTTGTTCATGTTAATGCAATTCTAAAATTTGTGAGAGTTTCTCTCTTGTTCTTGTGCAAGAACCTCTTGGGTCTTATCAATGGCTTCTCAATGCTATTGTGACGATTCTTCCTAGGCTTATTGAAGAGCTTATCCATGGTGTCTTCCATCTTCATCCCTAACCTTTCTCCATCTTCCATTGCTGCACATCAAAGCTTCGTACATCCCTTGTTTCCACGTGAAAGAGAAGAAGCTTGAGTTGTTAGATGAATCTTGAAGAGTGCGTTTCATTGCAAGGTAGATTGGGGAATTTAATGGCTAATGGGTTCAGTCATACATCACAACTAGTAATCCACCAGTTCGATCATTGATCCAGTGACCCAGTCCATGATCAGGTTAGTCACCGGGCTGATTTTTGAAACTATGGCTGAGAACATTAAGTACATCTTATCACCCCCAAATCAAAGAATAGAAGTATTTACATTGGATCTCTGTCGATGGGTCATTTGATGATGCTAGAAACCTAACCCTCTGTCGTGACTATTAAATACAGGGAAGCTTGAAGAAGGATCAAGATATATACTGAAGCTTGGATGAAGTTTTAGCTTTTAACATGTCATTCAATTGAAGGCATTTGAAATATCTAGATATATGAGAGTTTCATCTTATGATCCATAGAATTGCATAATCATCATTCATTGGCTTGCATTCATGATTTAACAAAACAACATGGTTTGTGAAAAAGCTTTAAGATTTCATGATTGCATAAAAGCCAAGTGCTCAAAGGTTCAAGGTTCTGAAAAAAAAATCTTTTTGAATGCCTTAATCGATTACCACAAATTGGTAATCTATTACTTGAACCTTGAAGAACAGAATATTCGATTACCATCATTAAGTAATTGATTACTCAGTACAAACACAGAACAAGACTTGTCTGTGTTAATCGATTGTCATTAATATGTAATCGACTACTAAGGACTTTTTTCAAAAGGAAAAACTTAATGTTAATCGATTACAAGACGTATTAATCGATTACTTTGTTCATATATCTTTTCCAGAAAGCTCAAAAACAAATTAATCGATTAAATAAATAATTAATCGATTACTTAAGAGTAATTAATCGATTATATGAACGTATTAATCGATTACATTCAATTACATCAGTTTTTCTATATAAAGTTGTTAAGTCTTTTTGAAAAAAAAAATTTTTTTTCTTACAATTTGAAATTTTCACTAATTTTTGAAAGGCTTTAGAATTGAGAGAAAATTCACTGAGTAACAAAGCTCTTGTCCTACAATTCAAGATTCTCATGAATCATTGGTAGAATTCTCTTGGACAGGATTTTCAAAAGAGTTTCTTGGAAAGCTTGGTTTGAAACTTGCTTTCTTTCAACCTGATCATTGATTGGTATCATTTGCATTCCTTGGATCATAAGGTTGTATCTCTCCTCTAAACTCTGGTTGTAATTCTTTTTTACATTTCAGCTTGTTAATTGCTATTGCAAAAGGGTATTTTAAGCTTTTCTAGAGTAGGATTCTCTAGAGGGAAGAATAGAGAGGGATTTTCTATGTCTTGATCATTAGAAGTCTAAAGGGTGTTTAGATTTTAGTTCTTTATCTAGGGTTGATAAAGGGTAATCTTTGTAAGTTTGTAAAGAACATATGTTGTTGATAGTAGAACTCTAATCATAGTTGTGGATTAGAAGAAACTGGATGTAACTTCTCTTTTGAGGGGTGAACCAGTATAAGTTCTTGTGTTGATAACATTATTTATTCTCTTCTTGTTATCTAAATCTGAAACTATTTGGTAAAATCTATATTACTCAACAAGTAGAAGTTTTTGTAATTGTTTTCTTGAGCTGAGTGGTTTAATTAATTGAGCATTCTTGGTTTTTAAGTGTGATAAGATCTTATAACTCTAATTCTTATAAAATTTTAAAAGGTCAAGTCTTAACCAATTCACCCCTCCTCTTGGTTAATTATGTGTGTTCATATTGTTTTCAATTGATATCAAGAGTTGGTTCTTGAGTGTTATTCAAAATCACTATCTTTTTTAAAGAAAATGAATACTACACAAACTACCTTTAAGTGTGTGGGTTTTGTATTCTAATCTCAAACCGAAAGATCCCATTTTGACGATGAATCTCGATTAGGGCAGTGACAGACATCGATGACGGTGATGTGGTGAGGGAGGAAAGGGTGACAGTGTAGGTGGTGCCAGGGTGGAAAATGCGGAGGTGGGAGAGGTTGAAGCCGGGGAACTTGAAGGGGAGGAGTTTGGTGGTGACGACAGAGCAAAAGAGGGGGCGTGGTTCTAGGAGGGGGTGAGGTTATGGGTGTGGCCAGAGTGGAGGAGGGTGAGGGTTTGGAGGATGTGAGAGTGAGAGTCAGAGAAAGGGTTTGGAGGAAGTGAGGGTGGATAGTGAGAAGGGATTGAAGGAAGTGAGGGGTGGAGAAGGAGTGAAAAAATGAACGCTTATACAACGACAATTTTGTCTGAAAACCGTTGTGGGTGGAAAGCGAAAAATGCCAACAACGACAATTTTGTCTAAAATCCGTTGTGGAATATAGTATTTCACGACAATTTTTATAAAATCGTCATCATTCATGTTCTTTTATTTACAAATTTGTCACCACATTTTATTTTAAGATGATTTCGAAAAATCGACTTTAATTTGACGTTGTAAAATACTATTTTTATAATAGTGATTATGTTTGTCTTCTTTTGACGAGCCTAATTATCTAGTGAGTTACTGTTATTACAGTAAGATATAGGATGTTAGTCGTCAGAGTTTGACTAATCTGACATTTTACTCACTCTCTCTCTCACTCACACACACACACATATATATATATATATATTGATTATAAAATTGTTTTTACATATAGGTTCCTATAGTCTACTAATACAAAATAGATAAAACAAAAACAACTTTTGTAGTTTTAAATGTTTTTTAAAAATTCATATAATATTTTATTAAGGACATTACTTATATGTTTGTGAAATTTCATGATTATTTAATTGAATGTTATTCAATCACATTACTATATACTGCAAATTTGCAATTCACGCGGCTCTGCTTTACTGATATTTCAATTCACGCTATTAAGACTACATGATTGTTTTATAAAAAAAAAAAAAATCTTTTTAAATTCTTTAAAATCCTAATTTAATACATTCCAAAGTCAAAGTTTATTAATTAAGTTTTTTTTTTTAAATTTCAGTCCCTAATACGCAAACTTACAGAAATTAAAATTTAAAAAATTATAATATTAAAAAGACTAAAATTATAAATTAAAAAATGAAAAAAAATTACGAAAACCAAAATTAAAAAAAAAAATTACATAACTTACGAAACTTAATTCATATTTAAGTCTTTTAGAATTATAGCAATTGCCTTAATTATCTTAATTACAGTTGCTATAGGGAGTGTATAGAATTCAAATGAAAAAAGAAAACAAATTAAAAGTACTTTCACCCTATTCTTTAACTAAATTAACCAGGGGTATTATTACTAGATGCATTTAGCTTTGTTAATGTGTAAAATTTGAGATGACTAAGGGTAAATTCGCAGTGAAAAAGCACTTAAATATATGAACAATCTTGATATCGATAAAGCACTCTACTATAAACAATTTCAAACAAGGAGTACTGGGTCTGGGTCTGGATGCATTTTGCTTTGCTAATATTTCAAGTCTGAATAGATTCGTGATGAAAAAGCGCTTCAACAAACAAGGTACGTAGAATCATAATTTTTCATAAAGATTATGGTAAAAAAATTTAAATATTGTTTTTCTATAGCAACAAGTCGCGTCCCAGCAGGGCACACAGATCACGCCCCCACCATGCGCAATTGGGGCTGAGTCGTGCCTCCCAAGGTGTGTCTGGTCACTCCCCACCCAGGCGTGACTCTGCACCAGTAACGCCTCCTTCAAGCACGACTTTGCAGCCCCTATATATATCCCAAATTTACTATTTATCTTCACTTTTTAACTTCTACCTCTCTCTAGCACTTTGCTTTGACTTTTCTCTAGTTTTCCGTTTGAATTTGAGGCTTTGTGCAATAAAACTCTGTCAGACAAGTAAGTGTTCAAATATCTACTTTTTAAATTACATGAAATATATTATATTATTGTCTTAGAAAATTGTTATTGGTCTAGGATATTGTTAGTGACTTATATTATAAATAGTTACTTGAAACATATTTTAGTGATATAGTTAGTTAGTTGTAACATGTTTATTGGCTTAGAATATTATTAGTTAATGACCTAGGTTATGATTAAGGACCTACCTACCTAAGACATACATAATCAATTTTTAAAAATAATTTTTAAATTCAAATTAAATAAATAATGATAATATGATTGTAAAATTTTAGCGATATAGTTAGTTGGTTGTAATATGTTTATTGGCTTATAATATTATTAGTTAGTGACCTAGGTTATGATCAAAGACCTACCTAAGACATACATAATCAATTTTTAAAAATAATTTTTATTTCAAATTAAATAAATTATGATAATATGATTATAAAATTTTAGCGATATAGTTAGTTAGTTGTAACATGTTTATTGGCTTAGAATATTATTAGTTAGTGACCTAGGTTATGATTAAGGACTTATCTAAGTTATACATAATCAATTTTTAAAAATAATTTTTATTTCAAATTAAATAAATTATGATAATATGATTATTAAATTTTAGCATATTATTATAGCCGAGTCATCGTCATCGGAGTCACCTCGTTCTGGACCTGATCATGAGCCTGAGCCTACCGATCCACAATGTAACGACCTAAAATTATTCTAGATATTGTATTTTTATTAGGGTTAAATTTTTTAAGAATCGTTAGATAAATTTTATTACTATTTTATTTTTACTGAACAAGTCCTATTATAAATTGTAAAACGTATAGATTACAAAAGTTGTTAAACTGATATATATATATATATATATATATATATATATATATATATTATAAGTAGCCACAGTCCTTGTTACAAAAGTCATTATTAAACAAGTACAAGATTTTCCATACACCAGTCTACTTCATATCTTCATTTCTACACCATCACCAATCCGGGACATCAAGGAAATTGACCACTATTGCCATTTAAAAAAAATGAAACAAATATACTGAGAAATAAAAATTTCTCAGTAACCAAAACTAAACCACCAAACACGTTAGTACTTTAGTAAATCATCAATTTATTCAAATACTTCCAAAAAAATAATTATGTAGACTATATGAATGCATGGAATGAATTTTCCCAAGGTGCACATGGCCTTTACATATCGTACTGTATGTAGCTACACCTTATACTGGGTGTAGACGTTGCGATCGTCTTACGCAAACATGCATGATTTATGCCATATATTTGCACCTGGTCACTACATATCATACTGTATGTAGTATTAGATTCTGTTTCACAAAATCTCGTATTGGACTTGGAAACATGAATCAACCTATCATCACATCAACATCCATCCATAATAAAATCCATAAGCAAAATACATACCATCTTATGGAGATGTTATCATAGCATCATACGTACCACAAGTATGATTAAACTACCATACCTTATTTAAGTAAGACCTTTACCAATATAGGCATGACCATTGAATGTCCTCAAGCTACAGAAAAATCATGTTAGTAATCTAACTAATGAATCACAATATATCTCTCAAATAATTTCTATTTCCTTTAAACCTTCACATGAAAAGATTAAAACCTAGCATGCATCTTAATCCCCTTTCACCTACCACCTTACTACTTCATCCACAAATTTAATCACTCAAGCATACCATTCAACCTCTTCTAAAAATTAATTCAAAATAGTCCCATAATGAAAATATGTACAAACAGCCCAAATGTCATCAAAATCACTTCCAAGATCACCAAATATCATTCTAAACATCACTAATATTTCAGCCTATAAATCATCATCTATCCTATGGTTTAAATCAATATTTTCACATCATAAAATAACCTTCAAATAACATGAATTTTGAACCTAAATAATAACTATAAATCTGCCCAATTAAGCATATAGGTTAAACCAAACAAATGCTTAACAAGAGATTGAAGCCTAGCCTACCTCAAGTGAGTTTGATTCTTGAAAAGGAATGAAGTAAGGTCTGTCTTCCTTGGGAAAATACTCTAAGAAATGAGGTCTTGAAAAAGAAAGTTTGATGGAAGAAATGGTAGAAGAAAGTCACATATATAAGCAAGCAAAAGAATGTAAGGAGTGAAAAGTTTTGGTGAAATGGAAGCTAGTAGCCGTGAAAGTTTTGGAGTGCTGAAATCTTGTGATACTTCAAGCCTTTTATACTGATTAAGCTAGTTAGAATAGAAAGGATTTAGTTAGGTTTCAGCTTTAGTTAGTAGTTAGTTTGGTTAAAATGTAACTAACTAATCATTACTTTAAGAGATATTATCCTAAAGTCTTATCTTAGGCACTAGATTTTTCTTTGGTTAAGCTTTGAAATCTTCCTTCATTCTTTGACCCAATTGCACGTGGAGCATGGCTGAAGATCTTGCTATCTCTTTCCCACTTTTTCCAGCTAATCACACGGCCAAATACACAACATCATACAAATATCATGGTTTCACCAATAGTTTAATGTTTAAGGAAAGATTCCCTTCATTAATGACCATGTGGTTATGTGGAAAGCTTTGTACAAATGATTAATTGTGATTGGTTCTAAAATATTTGGCTGAAACTAGATTTTCATTTGCAAGATTCCCTCATTTAATGCTTTCTTTCCACCTTGAAGGCCACCTAGAAAGGTTGGTTCAAAAGCTTATCTTCATTGACTTACCATTGACTTTGGTTTACCAAACTTTTCTTCCTATTAGTTCACTTAGCTATGCCTATTTTATGGCTTTTGCACGTGAATCCACTTCTGGATATTTCAAATTTGAGCTGAATATTTGATTCCTTGGGCCAAAATTTCAAGGGTTACAAGTTGTGCCCAATCCAAAAGGTCCAAAAGGCTAGAAACACTTAACCAGATGAGGTTCGCTCATTGTTTATTCTGTACCAATATACTAGGCCATAAATTCTCATCTTTTAGTATGTTAAACTAGACTTCCTAAGCTTTCTAAAAAGGTATCACATGCCTTATTTGGAGTTATAAAACTCTGGCTATAACATTTTTAATCTAGACTTCAAAACTGCAAGCAAGCTGAGAAATTCCATACTGACATCCCTTAAGGTTTTAATTACTGCAATCATTACACAAACTAGATTTATCTAAAATTTTTATATATTGTAGTAGAAATATAGATCTTTAATTCCATATATTATATACTAAATTTGGATAAGAATTGAGAGAGAAATAAATTTCTCAATTCATGTGGCAGAAATGGAAGTTTTGGGCAGCTTATGTTCAAATAAAATTTATCCTATTCTTATATCCAACTCTCATCCTACTTCCATAATAAATCATAAATATAACTCATAATATAATTTTGAGGATGTTACATATAATGCATGTTCTTCCCGGACCATATGGATGGGATATACTTAGGAGGCGCAGACAACACACTCATATTTCATAGGCTGTTTGGAACGAGGAAACACAGAGCGCTAAAGATTCGCCGTGGAGGTAGACCTAGTGTTGGACCCCGACCCGACGATATTCTAGACCTAGTGGCACAGTATTTGACTCAGGCTTGTCTCATACATGTTGCTCGCATGCGATATATGCAGGTAAGCACTTACAATATTGTTATGTTTAATGTGTTGAAATTAGTGTATTTTGAACTTATAAATTGATAAGTGACCTATGTTTTTCAGATTTGCAATATTTGATTGATTACAATTCTGTATATTCCATTTACTATAGAAACTCCTAGAGAATTCATGCCTTATCAGTGCCATGATTGAGCGGTGGAGGCCAGAGACACACACTTTCCATATGCCACAAGGTGAGATGACAATTTGTAAGAAAAACTAAATAATCTAATCATGCTTATGCATAAACAACATAAGCAATTAGATTAAGTGCGGAAAAATTAAGATCATAAATACCTCCTGCCATTGCTATTCTTGTTTGCTTCGAAGATGAATTGTAGCTATCTGTGAGTCAAATAATCTGTAAATAGTTTATGAGTCTCCAAACTAATTTGACTTTTGGCTTAAGGATCTTCTATGCTTTCACTATCACTCACTGATGGTGTATTGAGATTTTCAGATAGCAAGCACCGAGACCTTGGCCTTGCACATCTCCTTTTATAACCTCTTCCCATCAAAGAGATTGTTTTGATATGCATAAAATGTGGGCTTAGTTGCTAAAAAGATAAGGAATAAGATTAGTTGATAAGATTAGCAACAACTTAATCATAAGAAGATAAGGTCAGCGGACCACCTTATGTGGTTTTGACTTAGTCAGTCAATAGAAAATAAACCAACATTCTCCCACTTGGTCCACATATCTCATCATACACTTTAGTGAGAAATAAAATACATGAATCATGGCGATAGTTCATCTAATATATACGCGAGTAGTATCTTCCATGTATTACATTGCATTATATTTCTCAAGCCCAAATAACTTAATGAATAAACCCAATGTTTATTTTAGGTCCAAACTTAATTGATGTTTATCAGAATAAATAACTGTAGATACGCATAAATTGAATGAAAAACATCACAACAGAGTTTCATAATATCATTCTTACAATGAAAATCATATATGAGAACCAAGTCTCATCCTTTCCAAATGATCCTTAAATTTAAATGGTGGCATGCCCTAAAGGATCGACAATCATTAATTCAGTGCTAATGTGATCAATAACCACTGTATTATCTTTAGCACGTTCTCGTATGGCTAGATACTTAATTTCGATGTCCTTGCTTCGATTACTAATTTTGTTATTCTTAGCCATATAAACAGCATCTGAATTATCATATTATATCTTCAATGACTTAGAAATGGAATCCATAACTCTAAGCCCAAAAATGAAACTCCTTATACATACATCATGTAAGGTAGCCTCAAAACAAGAAACAAACTCAACCTCTATAGTGGAAGTAGCAGTCAATTAAGGTCTGCCTGACACTTCTCTGAGACACAGCTCCACTGGCTAGCATAAAAATATATCCCAAAGTTATTAACTTCAACGCAACCAGCGTAGTCTGAATCTGAGTAGCCAATCACTTCTAAGTTGTCAGTCTGTCTGTACATAAGCATGTAGTCCTTAGTTTCCTAAAGGCATCTCATCACTTTGTTTGCAACTTTCCAGTGGTCTAAACCTGGGTTACTTTGATATCTCCTTAACACTCTAACCGCAAAAGCAATATCAAGTCTTGTGTAGACCTAAGCATACATAAGGCTTCCAACAGCCGAAGCATATGGAATGTTCTTCATTTGTTCTCGCTCAAGATCATTTTTCAGGCACTGGCTTAAATTAAACCTGTCACCCTTCACCATGGGAGCTACACTTGGTGAAGAATCACTCATTGTAAATCTTTCCAAAACTTAGTTAATATAGGTCTCTTGATACAAACAATAAACACCTTTTACTATGTCTCTTGATACCAATAACGTAAGAGGCATCACCCATATCCTTTATATCAAAGTTCTTAGAGAGAAATTATTTCACCTCATATAGCAAAACCCTAGTCATTGGTTGCAAGTAAAATATCATCTACATATAAAATAAGGAAACAAATTTTGCTCCCACTGACCTTTTGGTATATACAATGATCCATAACATTTTCTACGAAACCAAATGAAGAAATAACATCATGAAATTTTAAGTACCACTGATGGGAGGCTTGTTTCATATATAGATTTCTTAAGCTTGCATACCAATTCCTCACCCTTAGAAAGAAGAACCCTTCAGGTTGTTTCATATAAACCTCTTCCTCTATGTCTCTATTAAATAACCATTTTCACATCCATTTGTTGCAACTCTAAGTCAAAATGTGCAACCAGTGTCAGAATGATGCGAAGAGAATCTTTCTTAGATACAGGAGAGAATGTCTTCTTGTAGTCATTTCCTTCCTTTTGATTAAATCCCTTGGCTACGAGTCTTGCTTTATATCTCAATGTTGCCTAAATGAGTATTTCTTAGAAAGACTCATTTACATTCAATGGCTTTTGCACCATCAAGCAACTGAACAAGATCCCAGACTCCGTTCGATGCCATAGAATTCATCTCATCTTTCATAGCATCATACCACAAGTTTGATTCTTTAGAACTCATGGCTTGTGAAAACATTTCAGGATCATTTTCAGCTCCAATAGTATAGTCAGATTCCTGTAGATACACAACAAAATCACTCGATATCGCTGATTTCTTTATTCTGGTAGATCTCCTTAATGTTGTTTCATTATCTTCTTGAGGAACTTGTTGTTCAATAAGTTGATCAACAATTTCTTCTTGCTCCTCATGAACAACTTGATCTACTAGACTATTAGTAGGTTGTGGATCTTGAATGATAGGTTGCACAACACCAAGTTGAGCTGAAGGATATTGTTAATAACAACCAATCTAAGATTTGAAGTGGATAGTTGAGTAACTGAATGATCTTTCTCAGCAACAAAATCTTTGGATTGATCGCTCCCACTAATCAAGTCATTCTCAAAAAATTCAACAATTCTTGATTCCACAATCGTTGTACTATGAAATGGACAGTAAAAACTATATCCCTTAGACCTTTCAACATATCCAATGAAGTATCCACTAATGTTCCTTAGGCCAAGCTTCTTTTCTTGTGGGTTATATATTCTCACTTCAGACAGGCATCCCCAAACATGTACATGTCACAAACTCGATTTCCAACTCTTAAATGACTCAAATGGTGTCTTTGGGACAACCTTAGTTGGAACTCGGTTCAATATGTACACTGCTGTCTTCAGTGCTTCAGTCCACAATAACTTAGGAAGCTTGGAACTACTAAGCATACTTTGCACCATGTCCATTAAGGTTCGGTTTCTTCCTTTTTGCCACACTATTTGTAACACCCTAATATTTTTATATGGATCGATTAGAAATTATAATAAGCTACCTAGTGAGATTTTTAGAATTTTAATACATATTTTGAAATAAAGTTCAAATCAAGCTATCTTAATTATTAGAAAAGTGTATGAAAATGATGGATATAATTTTAGGAGTTTTCTCTTAATTATGGGCTAAAAAGACTTATTTATTAAGATAGTTTAGTAATATGAACCAACAAGAAAATAGGATTTTGCTATTTCATGGATTTAAAGGAAAATATTGTAGCTTTGGCTCTTGAAAGCAAGACTTGGCCGTGTGATTAAAGGAAGGAAGGATTGAAAATTAAGATTGGTCAAGAAGGATAAAAACTATTTAATGAGTCTATGTGCAAAGAAAATCACTAGAATCTAAGAGATCAAAATATAAAGCAAAAAGAAAACATTAGTGGGCACAAAATAAGCATGTTACGGTGAAGAAAAAAAAAATCATGACAGCCCTTGCATAATTGAAGGCCACGTGAAAGTGAGGCAAGAATGGAAGGGGGGGGCTAATTCAAAGAAAGAAAGGAGTAGCCAATGAGAATCAAGCAAGTGGAAAGTTAAAAGAATAATTGGAGACAAGAAGAATCTACCATAAATGCTAAGTAGAAAAAAAAACAAATGGAACTCTCTCAAGGCTATACCATCCATGCAATTATATGGAGAAGGGAAGGAATGTGTGGACCAAATTGTACAAGCCACCAACCAATAGGAAAGCTTGGAGGAAAGTAAATATCTTAACTTTTCTATATAGGGAAGTGGATGAAGCATTCTTTGGGTCAGCCATAAAAGAAGGAACCGTGCAACTCCCTAAGTCCCACCACTTGACTTTTGTATTTAGCTTTATTGAATCCAAACACCAAGCTTTAACCGTACACACCTTGTGCTATCACTTTCACAAAATAAAAACACTACAAAACCCAAGCAAGTCCACGTGAAGCCAAGGGTCAAGGGAGCAAAGTTGTTCAATTTTAAGAAACAATTAAGGTATGGGGAAGTCTTTGGTAAACCAAGTTTAAATATTAAACTCTACTCAAAGTTACTACTTAGGTTAATAAAGATTTGATTTGATAATTTGAAGAGAGATGGAAAAATTAAGATGG
>PYAF01001455.1:37819-55634 GCA_007407185.1 Glycine tomentella
AGGAGTTTAGAGCCTTGAATCATCATTATTGATGAAGTTTGATTTTGGCTCTGAGTCAGTATGAGCAGAGATAAAAGGTTGACTATTTGACTAGTCTGGACCTTAGAGCAGTTGACAAAGTTGCTCATGAGGTTGTATGGATGAGGTTTATGAGCTTGAAATACTGATAATGAGACGATGGAATTTGAGCAGGCTTAAGCAGGGACATGCTTTATATTAGCCTGATCAGAGTCTTTGCAGAGACTCTGTAGCCTTGTATAGGCTGAGAGGGATCCTGTTGAGGATCAGATGATCACTTGTACAGTGATTCAGTTATGTGTATAGAAAGGATGAGAGTTTCCTTTTGTTTGAACGGCTTAGAACCGTGTCTGATACATTATATGCTTGTTCTTGTGTAGGACGTGAGCGTGAGAGCTCTGGTGGTGTTGACCACGAGGCCGGGAGAGCCGGTGATCTGTCTAGAGCAGGTAAGCTCTTGGTTCTTGTTTGTGTATCCTCTGCTGTGTTCCACCATATATCCACTGGGATTATGGTTAGGAATGTGTATAATGCTGTAAATGAATGGTAAATGTGGTCTGAACCCTATGAAAGGGTAGCTGATGTGTATTTGATCCCTGAAAATGGGAAATTGAGATGTATTGACTTGCTAGGCTTGAAATGTGAACTGAACCCGGTGATAGGGTATTGATATGCATGGCTATGATGTGAGTGAATTGTGGCATTGTCTGGTTGAATGTGAAACCTGTATATGCATGTTGTGACTGATTAGTATCCTATTGTAGTAGGATAGATGATTGAGACTGAGAAAGACCTGGTGCGAGATGAGCCTGTGATATGGAGGTAGCCTCCTATGTGGAGATGTTTCCCATATGCACAGAGGCAGCCTTTCCCAGGCAATTGTATTGAGTTAGAGGATGAGATAGCCCTGTGATACACAGAGGTAGCCTCACCAAAAAGGAGATGTACCTGATATATAGATGAAACCTTGAGATAGAGATGTACCTATATATCCAGAGGAAGCCTCCGCTAGGGATACATGCCAGAGATGTGCCGAGTATATAGAGGTAGCCTTCCTGAGAGGAGATGTTTCCTATATACTTAGATGTAGCCTCTGTATGACAGTTATTGATGTGATGAATGGCTTTAAGCCATGAGTATAATTTGATTTTGGATGATGGATGTGTATGACCTGATTGTAGTCAGGTGGATTGTGCCTTGATGTGCTCGATGACACTGATGATGATTGTGATTGGGGTTGCTCTATATATATGTGTGTGTTGTCAGTGAACCAAGGGAAGGAAATACCTTCAAGGGCCCTGAGTTTACTGAGATTTTATATCTCACCCCGTTTGTGGGACTTATGATGCAGGTGATTCATCAGGAGGAGCAGATAGATCCCAAGGCAAGAGGCCTATGCAGGGATAGCTGCTGTTTGAATACCTTAGGCTAGATGATATGAGCATGTGGCTCTGATGTTTTATACTTAGCCTTCGGTTTTGAATTTGATATACCCCGAGGGGATATTTGTACAGTTTTGTATTGTACAGAGAACTTATATGTATATTCACCATATTATAGTGTACAGTGCTGATGACAGTGACCTTTTGATTATGTCACGCATAGTTATGCTTCCAAACTGCTTAAACTCTGATTGATTATCTGTTGTTTGTGGTTATGTTTGGTAATGACCCTGATAATTACGAAGGGGCGTTACACAAACCACCATGAGCGAGGACCCCAAGCTCAAGTTGTGACGCCAGTGACGGAGATGCGTGCCCTGATGTGGTGAGCCGTGCCGTGAGCGTGAGGCTAAAGAGCTAAGTGAGGCTGAGCAGAGGCATGAACAAATGAATGATGAATCGATGAAGCGAATGAACTGAACAACAGAAGCTCTGGAATTTTTTTTTAGGGTCCTTCAACCTGGTCCGAGTCCGAAAACCCAGCCAAGTTCCCGGTTTTACCCGGGCCAGGACGGTCCAATTGCATGGCCGGTTCGTGACTCAGCTCGGCCCGGTTCCTCATCTGGTTCCCGGTTGGACCAGTCCAACCGACGGGTCCGAACCGGTTTCACTAACACTGCATAAAACTTAATTATATGAGAATAAATCATATTATGCACTTCAAGATCAAGATATAATATAATGATGAATAAAATTCTCATATACAATTGCATAATTGAAACATAATATTAGGCATTTGATTTAATATATATGCATAGAATAAACTCTTCAATAATATATTCATGCATAAAACAAATCAAAATTCTACAATTTCAAAATTAAACAGGAACGCATGAAATGCATAATATGCAAAAAAACGAGTAAATATCAAATAAGTTGCATTAGCCCAATGGTTCATGCAAATTTTTCTAAAAGTGTTGGAGGATGTAGGTTTGAAACCCAGCCAATGCAAAAATGTGTTTTTTATTTTTATTTTTATTATTATTGTTCATCATCTTT
The DNA here is from genome assembly GCA_007407185.1 of Glycine tomentella. Lineage (NCBI taxonomy): Eukaryota > Viridiplantae > Streptophyta > Magnoliopsida > Fabales > Fabaceae > Glycine > Glycine tomentella. The sequence goes on from PYAF01001455.1 coordinate 40,279, forward strand.
AACCTTGAGATGAGTCACTTTGACCTAGTTGTGACCCACGGACCTAAATTAAAAACCTAATGGTTTTTCAGCCTTTTTCAATACCGAAATCCATGTTTTAATTTACATAAAGCTTAGAAACTCAATTTCCATATGATTCCAAAGCTTCTTAATAATTAAAACATCAAATAAAATACTCATATTTTAATAAAATAATATTTCACATATATGAGTGTCAAACAAAAGCAAGGCAGAGGCAATATACGGGCTCTGATATCAAATGTAAGAAAAACTAAATAATCTAATCATGCTTATACATAAACAACATAAGCAATTAGATTAAGTGCGGAAAATTAAGATCATAAATACCTCCTGTCATTACTATTCTTGTTTGCTCCGAAGATGAATTGTAGTTATCTATGAGTCAAATAATCTGTAAACAGTTTATGAGTCTCCAAACTAATTTGACTTTTGACTTAAGGATCTTCTATGCTTTCACTATTACTCACTGATGGTGTAGTGAGATTTTCAGATAGCAAGACAAGGACCTTGGACTTGCACATCTCCTTTTATAACCTCTTCCCATCAAAGAGATTGTTTTTTATATGCATAAAATGTGGGCTTAGTTGCTAAAAAGATAAGGAATAAGATTAGTTGATAAGATTAGCAACAACTTACTCCTAAAAGATAAGGAATAAGATTAGCAACAACTTAATCCTAAGAAGATAAGGTGAGTGGACCACCTTATGTGGTTTTGACTTAGTCAATCAATAGAAAATAAACCAACATTCTCCCACTTGGTCCACATATCTCATCATACACTTTGGTGAGAAATAAAATACATGCATCATTACCAGTGGCCTCCGACTTCTTAGACTTTGTATTTTGTATTTGTTAATTATTATGGACTATATTTCGTATTAGGTATGGTATTATGGACTTTTTTTATCGCTTATATATGTCATGGACTACGTTAGGTTATGAAATATGTTATTTGCTACGAACTATGTTAAAACATAAAGCAACAAATAACAAAAAAGTAAACCTCAAACACAGTCAGTTATGAAATAGAAGAACATAGACAAAACATTTACTATAGAAACATTAACATACCAATTGGCTACCATGGAAATGAGTACGCCTGTACCAGGTTTGTATAAGGAATACGTCATCCACATATTATGACGGTGCCCGACGAACATGTAATGTGGTTGCTGCGACATGACTACAAGGATACTTGAATGCCTTAAATTTTTCACACTAATAGAACCACTCAGGGAGGTTTACCGAATACGATTTGTCATAACCATCATCAACCTCAAATGCAGTTTGTCCAACATTATATGTACGGACATAATGACCAGTAGCATTGGACTTATTGGCCTTCAACATAGCAACCACATTTTTGCAATGAGGATAAGGACCTTGCAATTCATTAACAGCGATTGCCCCCTGCATACAAAATATTCCACCAATCTGCTATATGTGTGTTTAACCAACGCGGTTATTGTCATGTTTCTTGCACCCTTTAAAACCCTGTTAACTGACTCAGAAAATTTGTTGTCATATGTCCATACCTTCGTCCCTCTACATCATATACACGTGTCCACTTTTCCTTGGGGATGTTATCAATCCAGTTTGCAACCTCAGGATTCACATCACGAAAACGTGCCAAGACTATCTCAAAATCAATAATAGAAGGAGTATAACTTGCACACAAATTAAATAACATTAAAATTTAGTAATACATGCAAAATTGGAAGATGAAGTTACCATACCTAAATTCATAATCGTTTTCTTCAAATTTTCATTTCTGAACTTTTGATTAAAATTGCTAGCAATATGATGAAGACAAAACACATGATAAGCATGTGGTGGCTGCCACCCACGATGCCTCTCAGCTACAGATAATATGCTTCGGTGTCGATCAGAAATAAGACAAATATTTGTCTTCTTTGTAACATGAGCATGAATGTTATCCAGAAAGTATTCTCAAGCTTCCAACGTCTCACCCTCAACAATAGCAAATGCAAGTGACAAATATTCATTATTTCCATCCTGAGCTGTGGCAATCAACAATTTTCCTTTGTACTTGCCATATAAATGAGTGTCATCAATTTGAATAATCGGCTTACAAAAATTGAAAGCCTCGCAACATTGTCTGAAGGCCCAAAAATTGCAGTGAAACATGCGTTTTCCATGAACAATTCTATAAGCCACACAATAATCTTTTGTTTGAAGATGATAAACAGAACCTAGTGAAAAGCGAAGCATATAGTCACACCACCTCAACAAAAATGCGTATCATTCCTCCCAATCACCGTAGATAATTGCCATTGCTTTCTGCTTTGCATATCATGTCTTGCTATATGAAACTTTGTATCCATAAGAATGGTTATCCTCTCCTGGACTAGTCCAATTGAACATGATGGATCATGTTTTATCATCCCTAATAATAAAAAATGTCACGTTAACATTAATAATAATAATAATAGTATCATTAATTCTCATCATTATCATGTCATCCAATAACGTACCTAGTGCGAATGAAACAATAACATCAGCATCAAGTTGTTTGTGGTCCTAAGAAATGTGATCATTTAAGCAAGTATGATCCCCTACCCCATTTGGTAACCATCCATCTTTCACTGTACGTTGGTTTTATTACCCTAACCCTCCACGGACAACTCTGGTCATGCGCACGACATTTCGTGCTTAACTTTGTTTGCGTACTTTAACCACAACAACTTCCTGATGCTCCTTCATGAGGTTCTGCTTGATTGCCATACGCACCTCTTTTTTTTTATGCAAATTCCTGTTTAACAAACAACTTATTCCCTAATATCCATAGACCCTCAACTGAACCTGAACCAGTGCCAGAATCTTGTTCATTTGGATGATCCCAATCAATGTATGTGTAATGTGGGATTCCATCCCAAAAAGTATTATTACCCTCACCTACATGTACAATTTCTCATTTTTATTACAAAAAAAATACATAAACAAAAACCAGACGTATATCTAAATAACTATTGTTTGGTAACACACCTTTATGTTGTTGTGGTAATTGAGACTCCCCCATATCCTCGTGTTGTTGGATTTGAGACTCCCTCACAAAAGAGTAATGTACTTGTATTTGAGTTGCGCTTAGACCATCATCCTCATCATTGTCCAAAGCACTAGCATTCTCGGCAAGAAGACAATCTTCCATTGCGATATTTTCATCATCGTTATCGTCAATATCATCATCCATAACCCAAGTAGGGTCATTTTCATCTTCCATAGACAAATAAACAAGTGGAGCAGCAGATGCTGATGCATTATGGGAATAATTAAAATCAACTGACCTCACTGCAGTGACCATAGTGATAGATTGATTACCTTTGAGAAATAGTTTTTGACAGATTTTCTGATGCAATTCGTCAATAGTTGAGTTGTGCTTGATACATGTCGGCCTTTTATCACCTTCGAAAACAACACCACGTCGGCCCTCAATTTTCCTACCAGTATAATATAGAACAATACGAACAGAATCAGAATGTGTACACAAATGTGCAAAGAAATAGGAGGAAGAGATGACCAATTGCATATATACACATTCAGAATAGGTAAAATGGAAGAGAAAAGGAAAATCATTAATTTGAATTTTTCTAACCTAGTCATATTTTGCAAATAAAAGCAAAAGAACACTAATTACAAGTGTACAAGCATCATAAATTTATTTGATTTAAGAGGGATACTTAACAAAAAGTATAAATAAGCAAACATTAAGATATCTAAGACTAGAAAGATAATGAAGAAGAGTTGTGAAGAGTGTGAAGAGGATATTGGGTTTAAATAGAGGGGAAATGGCTGAAGGGACAAAGTCGCGCCTGAGGAGGACATGACTGGCTGCAGAGTCGCGCCTAGGTGCGGCATGACCAGTCACGCCTGGGGGAGGCGCGACTCAGCCCTAGTTGCGCCTGGTGAGGGCGTGACCTGTTGCGTCCTGATGGGACGTGACTTGTTGCTATAGATTCATAAATACATTTAAAATTACTATAAATTCATAATTTTTTTTGAAAAACAATATTTAAATTTTTTTTGCCTAAAGATTATAGGCTTAAATAGTCTGTTTGGACTTCACAAGAATTAGTTATAGCCAATAAATTGCTGCAACACTTTATATAAGTGAACTTCTATTGTTTAAAGAAACAGATGTGATGGTAATGATTGTAGTGACCACTATAACAGAAACAATAATGATAGTAGAGGAGAAGATGATAATTATGGTGATCGTGATTATGGTGGTGGAGTCGACAAAAGTAATGATGATAAATGATATTTTTTTAGAAATAAAATAAAAGATAATGCTTAGATAATTAAGATGGAAAAGATTATGAAAGAGATAATTTTTTTAAAAAATTAGAAAAATCAAATTAGTTTTTAAGAATTAAGACAAAAATTAATAAAATTCATAAACTAATTATTACGTTTAATAAAACTCCTAATGCACATGTTAGCTAAACTCGTTTATAAATTATAATTAGGTTTAAGCCAAGTTACACAATTTTTTAATAAAAATAATGTATATAAAATGATTTTAATCTTTGAAACAACATTAATTTAGGTCTCGTTTTGGATGATTTTTAGCTGTGAGTTTCAAAAAAAAATTAAACAACAACCAAATATTAGTTTTTACATGTAGATTTTTCTGAATTTTGTAGGTTTTTCAAAAAACAAATCATTTTAAAAGTTTGTTATCCTATTATAATTAGCTAAAGGGTGTAATTATCCGAGGATGACAATGACAATGAAAATTATAATAGTGGTGTCGATTCCGATGGTTTGGTTCCAATGTCAGTTGTGGTGGCGATTGGTGCCAATGCTGATGTTGTTGTTGCTTGCAACAAGAAGGACCATTGTCAGTTGTAAGAAGGGTTTTTAAAAACCAAATTTACAAAAAAAAAAAATCTTTGATTTTGAAAATGATTATAAAAATACTTTGAATTTGAGCTAAAATTAAGAGTTTTGTTATAAATATTGCATTTAAAGAACAAAAACTTATGATCACCTCAAACAAATCATAATTTTTTATTATAAATTGCTTATGTTAAGAAATATATATATCAATTGTAGAAATCTAGTATCTCAAGAAGCAAAGAAGACTAGGTAGATCATCAAGTATGTGGATCAACTAATATGAAATTATTTTAATTAATCAGAGATTTTAGATTCAAATTCTGTGTATCCAACTATCTTAAAATACTTGGAGGATGAGTATTTACAGTAATCCTTGAATCTTTGTGACCCAAATAAAATTGTCTCTTGCATATGATATAGAAAAAAAAAACTACGTAGAAATCATAGAAAGGCGAGAAGAGAATTAGAATGCCAAATTGACTCCAAATTTCCTCGAGGTTCTATACTCCAGAAACATTAGGCTCGAATTTACCAGATTATTCCTTGAATCACTTTATATACCACACCAGACCAGACCCCCTATTCGTCAGCATCGACGTAACACGAACAAAGAATTACAAATGGTTTCCTAGTCAACTCTCTACGACCTCCGAGTTTTCATCTTAGGATTTGGAATTAGAGAAAGAAAAAAAATGAATGTCGCTGACCCCGAGTTTCTTTGGTGGTCGCAGGAGCAACTTCTTAGACTCATTCTCTCTTGATATTTGGGACCCCTTCAGAGATTTTCCATTCTCCAATTCCCTCAGCACTTCAGAGAATTCAGCATTTGTGAACACAAGGATTGACTGGAAAGAAACTCCAGAAGCTCACGTGTTCAAGGCTGATGTACAGGGCCTTAAGAAAGAGAAATTGAAGGTGGAAGTTGAGGATTACAGGATCCTCCAAATAAGTGGATAAAGGAACTTTCAGAAAGAAGACAAGAATTATAATAACCAAGGCAAAAAAAAAAAATCTAGTGGCCAATAGCCATTAGCGCCAGAAGTTCACCAGAAAACCATTTTTCTCTATCTGACGCGGTTAGCGCCAGAGTGGTGCGATTAGCGCGGGAACGCAAGTAGAGTCACTATAAAAGGCCATTTTTACGATTTTCTGGCCAAAACCCACTCTCTCTTCTTTCCTACTTCGTGTTCCACCATTGTTGAGCTTGGGAATCTCCATACGCACTCAACCATTGACCAAAACATTTCACTTCTAACATGAAAGTTGAAGGGAACTACTCAATGAACTAGATTCCATCATCACTTTTCCTTAAAAACCATCAAACCGAGAGATCGTTTTCTTTAGGGAACTTCACAAATTTTGAATTTGGAGGGGAAAAGTGGTGTTTTAAAGACACCCAAACATGGAGAAGTTGTCCTCTAACCTTCCTTGTCGATTTAGAGGTAAGAAACACAAATTCTACCATTTATTTAAGAATTTGTTCTTGAGGTGAATAGTGAGCCTTTTGAGTTAGAGCTGAAATTAGGCTTGGGTCCTTTGAAAAAGTATGCTAAGGAGGTTGTTGTGATGAAGGATTAGCCTTAAAATATAAATTTTATGGACTTTGGAATTTGGCTCTGAGAAATGTATGAGTAGGATGAATGTTGGTCAAATTGATGATATTATGCTATGTATGAGCCTAGGTACTTTTACAATATGTGCTCAAGAGGATGTATAAACGGTGAAAATGTGTTGAAGTAACCGTTTTAGCCAATTTGATAATCATTGAAATGTGGTATGGTTAGGGTATTGAACTCTTTGAATTGGTTGATATAGAGTATTTGGGAGACTCTAGTGCCTTGGTTAAGCCGAGATAGATCCTGCTGAGGGTCTGTAAGACACTGGTTAGGTGGCTAGTTCTTGTAACTTGAAAATAACATAGAAAAGAGGTTAAATGGAAAATAATAGCTTTCTTTTTCTTTCTAACGGTTGAGAACCGTTGTTGATTACTTGTGTGCCTTTGTATAGGGCGTGACACCGAGGGTGTCAATGGTGGAGACCATAGTTCAGGGATTGAACAGCAAAGCACGACTTTGCCAGGTAAATTCTTTGTTCTTGGGAGTGTTTCCCACTGCTTGAGTTTCACCATACTCCGAGGGAGTGATGGTTGCATACATGATTCATATGCATTGAATTGGATGTTACAGTTTTCCTCATGATAATATGTATGCATGTTTCTGTGCTTTGTGTTTGGTTGCCTTTCGGATAGATCTTCTGGCCAGTTAGATAAATATGAACCTCCCTAGGAGTAAAGCGCAACTCCTAGTCGGTTTGCTCACGTAAAGGGTGTATGATCCATTAACACCAGAGATAGGTGGTCCCGTCGCGGTTGAAACCTATTCTCGGAGGTGCCATATACGTGCATCCATGTGTAAAGGGGTAACTCCCGATGGGATGACACGGGTGTGAGTTCCGGTCTCACACTGGGGACTGAGAGTCCCGATGCTGATGATGATGCATCTTTGGCGGGCGTAGTACCGCAGGTACACATTAGAGCTAGAGAATGTCTATGTGTTGTTGTGAGGGCCAAGAGGCTTGGTGTTGTGATGCCTTTGATGTTATGTATCATAGAAGTGAGCCAAGGGGAGAAGAAGCCTCCAAGAACCCTGAGCTTATTGAGATTGTATCTCATCCCGTGTGTGGGGATTATGTTTTGCAGATAATGCATCTGGCAGAGATGATGGGTCCCAGGGCGAGAGGCTCCAGTAGGGACAGACTCTGTGTAGCTGCTTGGCAGTATTTTAAGCACTATGGCTCTTTATTTTATGTTTATAATGTATTTTGTACCCCTGCGAGGGAAGATGTGCGTGTAGACAAATATAGACGCTGTATATATTATGCCTCTTATGAGGATGTGATCTGTGAGGTCATGGCACAGGGTGCCAATTCTTTTGTATAATCGCAGTGGTTTTTTTGATGTATATATAGATACATGTGGCTTCTGATTCTCCTGGATCGTAAAGGCTAATTGTGGTGTCTTGGCATTCGTAATAGGTATTATGGATACTTGCCATACATAATGTAACAGGAAATATGATTTTGAAAGGAAATGATAATGACGTCATGTTTTTATTAAAACGCTTTTGTTAGTTTTAAATTATTGATTTTAAATTAATTATTACGCTAATCTGATTAAGTAATTGTTAATACACAGATACATACGGGGGTGTTACAAGAATGACACGTGGCATCGTGTGGAGCGTAGCAGTGGCAAGTTCATGAGAAGATTAAGGTTACCAGAAAATGCTAAGATGGACCAGATCAAGGCATCCATGGAAAATGGGGTTCTCACTGTTACTATTCCTAAGGAAGAAATGAAGAAGCCAGAAACCAAAGCAGCTGAAATATCCGGTTAAAATTATGTAATTTTCTCTAATTTTCTTTTAGTATATATGTTGTGCTGGTTCTGATTTTCTCTATTTTTCACTCACATGACATGATTGTTTAATTATAATGCGAGACAAATAAGTAAGATATTTTTGTTGTTGATAACGTGTTAGTATTGTCTCTGTTTACCAAGGTGCCTCCTAGATACACAACTGAAATAGAATTACTAGCCAAGAAAGTATACAAAATCACCTGAAACAAACCTTAAAAAATCTACACACTCTATTGAAAAAGTGAAACCCAGTGAACAGTGGTTGCCATAAAAGAAAACTTTTATTACACATCAGGAACTATGGTTTAACAGTCATTACAAATTCCAATCGCACACCAACAGTAAAAGATTGATCAGTTGCAATACCACACTGAATCATACAGAAACATACATATATTACTTTTTTCTTTGATGACCCAACAAAATACTACTCAGGACAAAGAGAATTATTTTTTTAATGGTGTGTTAATTTTAATTACGAAACAAATAAAGAAGTGAATAGAAGATAGATAAAATTTAGATGCACTTCTATTGCCAACCTTTATTATGTGGTAAAACTCCCAATTTTGATTAAAAAACACCGAAAGTATTTAAGAACTGCATCTAAATTTTTTCTACAGAAAATGAAAACAAAGACAAGTAATTTCAACCTGGTTGACATGGTGACTGGTGAGTGAATTAGCCAACAGGGTGAATAGAAAACCAAGTTTGGATGAAAGTGAGAACTAGAGCAACAAGAGCGGCAAGGAAAGCAATGATTGCCCAAGGGTTACTAAAGTAGGTATGATAACCAAGAGCTATCCATGTCCGGTATTTGCTCCTATAATGCTTCTCAATTTGGCATCTAACATGCGAATAAATCTCTGTGTCGGGCACCAAGTCAGTGCTTATGGTGTTGAAGAGCTTTGCCACTTCCTCATCACTCCCAAGGGCATTGTGCAGAACCTTTGCTGCTCTCAGCTCCTTCACATCCTCAGGATGGTCGATAAGCGAGTCCATGAAGGCCACGAAGGAACAAATCTCGAAGTTGTTCCCAAAATCAGGACACATCTCATACGCTATCAAGTTGAGAAATGTAGGAGCTGTTGTGTCATCAACTGTGATCTCAGGAAGTGTCAGTTCCGCGCACAAACACATCCAGCGATAAGAGAAAGACACGTCTCTGAGCCTGCGTGACTTATCTCTCTTAAGTTTAATCCCTGCTGCTCTCAGCTCTTGTATGTTCCTGTATGTTGTCATGTCCAAGTCTTCATTTGTGTTGTTCTCCCTTTTCTTGTTCCTGCATGTTATCATGTCCAAGTCTTCATTTGTGTTGTTCTCCCTTTTCTTGTTCCTGCATGTTATCATGTCCAAGTCTTCATTTGTGTTCTGCTTCCTTTTGTCCCTTCCTGTGTCCTTTTTCTTATGAGGGTCATCAAGGACATATCTGCGAAGCTGATCAAGAAGATGAATAGGTGATTCCTGGGATATTTCTATTCTATGTTCTCCTTTTAGGGTGTCTTCATTCTTTACATAAACGCTTGTGTACCCTCCTTCTTCAGTCAATGCTCTAAAAATATAACATGTTCAAAGTATAGTCATACTGGCTGGATTATATTTAAAATCATGTATATGATATTATTTAAACCAAATCTCTGTCAGATATGTTGTTATCAAAAGGAATAGATTTGGATATATTATCAAAATTGTGAATTCTGGAAAACAAGCATTTGTTTTATGTTGTTTTCGTAAATCCATTGATATCATCTGTCATGCTTCATGTCTCTTTTTCTATGTTCAAATTAAAATGTGACATATAATTAGAAAGTACCTTTCTCTTGGTTGTTAGTTTTTTATTGATGTGTTATATTCATAAATTTATGTGTAAATGAATTTTCAGCTTACTGTGACATATCAACATGTAATGAAACTACTATGGTAATGTATAGAATTAAAGTGTTTGTTTTTTAACAAGATAAAAAAAAAAAAAAAAAAAAAAAAAAAAAAAAAAAAAAAAAAAAAAAAAAAAAAAAAAAAAAAAAAAAAAAAAAAAAAAACACAAACTAAAACACAAATTGTAAAGGAATTAAGACTGAAAGTAGGTATGTTCATAAAGAACAAGATTATATTTAAGCATTAAATGAGGTATACCTATCTTCATCCTTGGTTTCAAAATTGCCCGTGTCCTGTTTATTAGCTTTTTGCTCCTGTCTAACTGGTGACAAATGATGACACTTAAGAAACTCATTCATGCTCTTTACTAGTTTGGCATCATTCCCGTGGTCTGACAACAGTTTAAGCACTTGATAGGGAAGCTGGTTCTCTAACAAGAGCACATCCTGCCACACAAGAACCAGTTGATCAACCTTTACATTCATTTCTTTTGGATAATGAAGTTTTCCCTTCTCCAAGATTTGTAGCAGAGAACATCCATCCACAAATAGCATCCACGACCACGAGAGCTTTTCATCATCAGGGAAGTCTCTAACGACATCCTCAGCAAACAGTTCCTTCAGTTGTTCGATATTTGATGCAATCTTTTGGTACAGAGTTTGTGCATCTTGTTTGGTGCGTTCAAGGTACATTGCTGCCCACATAAGCTTGTATTTTTCTCCCAGCTGCAGTTTCTCTGCACCATGATAGATTGGACCAATTGACACCAACCTGGGTAAGTAATGCTTGGCAAAATGTTTTCGATCTCGCAGATGATGTGCTACCCTGTGTATCTTTGGGACTGAATTTTGTGCAATTTGCTTTGCTTTCTCTAGTTGGTCAAACTTTTGGCTGATGTGTTGTGTGTCAGTCATGTTGTGCAATTATGCTATTGAAGGATTGGTGGGTATTTTTACGTGTTCTAGATAAGTGAAGTTCAGGGTTCATGAAAACACTTCACGTTACAGTTTATATAGTCAAAATAAGAAGTGTAAGAATCACTGAGCTCTGCTCATACTTTAAAATTTGAATTATGAAATCAGAAATTCAGGAATATAGTAATTGCCTTATCTGAAATATAGTTACTAGGGAGTAAATAGAATTCAAAATACAGAAAGAAGAAAGAAAACAAACTGAAAGTACTTTCACGCTACATTATATATCTTATTCTTGACTTAACCAAAGAGTACTAGACTATAGTACTAGATGCGTTTAGCTTTGTTATTGTTTTAAGTTTGGAATGAATACTATAGAATTCGAAGTGAAAAAGCAGTCAATAAGGAATACTGGAGGCATTTTTCTTTGCTAATATTTCAAGTCTGAATAGATTCGTGGTGAAAAAGTGATTCATAAAAAAAAAAAACGAAAGTACGTACAATCAGATTTTACATGAAAGATTATAGGACCTTTAATTTGCTTATGTTTCCTGATTTGGACTTCATAAGAGTCAGTGATACTAAATGAAGTGCTGCAATACTTTATAAAAAAAGCAATCAATCTGGACTTTTGAGTCCACTATTACTACTACATACTTGTACAAGCCTTACATATTTTATGTATCAAGTTTTTAACGTTGTTACTGGGGAGTAGTTGTGAAATTCTCAACTAGTTTAATTTTGTTAAATCAGACAATTTTATTTATAAAAAATTCATTTATTATTTATTTAATTTTCTGCTATTTATTTTTATCTTATTCTTTTATTTCTCATTGCATTTGATCTTCTCATCTACTTTGTAGTGCATGCAGACTAGGTCCCAAAATTCACCACTGCAATATGAACTTGATATTCACGAGCTAATTCCAAAACTTTGTTGAAAAAGCAATGCATTGAAATTTGATTTCCAGTAATAGATTCAAAGGAATATAAAATTTTTGCACCTTTTAATGAAAATACAAATTTGCATGTAAAATATGCAATTTTTGATGAGGATATATTTCATTAAACATTTTCGAAACTGATTTCAATAAATCAATAAAATAAAGAAAGAGTTATAGAAAGATGAACAATTAAATGTAAAAGAAAGAGACAGAGATAGAAGAAGGGGTCATAGGAAAAGTATAAGTCATCGAAGGTAGAGTCACAGAAGAGACAAGTCATTTCATTGAAATAAAAGATGGGTTAGATCATACACTTTTCATAGGGAACCTGTAGCCATTTTGATGTGTGGCGTGATTGGTGTTATATATAGAGATTGTGTAAGTGTTTCTAACCAAATAATTTGGCTTAAGGACCTCCTATTTATATATTTTCTAGCCTAACAATGAAATCATATGATTTTGACACGTTACATTGATTCCTAACTCCCTATCTATGATTTTGACACTTGTCTTTGGAGTTTTGAATTTGATAATTGCCAAAAACTACCTTCAAATCACATTTCAATGACACCTTTGAGAAATAACTGTTAAAACCCTTCTTTCGAGCGCCTTATGGGAAATAATAGTTGAAAACCGTTTTCAAGCACTTCTTTGATCACCACTCCTCGAATCCTTTCACCTCGAAAATGCACTCGATGCTTAGTTTACAAAGATTTTCAAGATCTTCATAGTGCCTCTCATAACTTAATCATGTTTTACTTCAAAACTCATCACATCTTTGAAGGACATCTTTTTTCGAAGATGACATATTTCAAAGAATTTCAACACTGAGCGATTGTACCTCAAAAATATTTCCTTATGCCTTCTTCATAAAATAACTTAATAAAAATTTTCATTAAGTCATTTTATAAAGATTTGAAAACTCTGCACTTGATCACGGTCGTGGTACATTTACCTTGGTCGTATTAAGCAGCACGACCACAATAAAATGATAACAGCCCTTCAAAAGAGCGTCAACGATCCGACATAATTTATGATAAATTCACCTGAGCCCTGGTTAATTCATGAAGGTCGTGGTCAACCATGACAGCCGTATTCAATCAACAACGCACCAGAGTTTCGATGTCACTTTCGACCACGACCGTGATAGATTTTACTAGACCCTTAGTGCACCTTTTTGGTCTGATATCTTTATGAAGCTATATATAGGTCTCTAGACTTTGTAAAATCAATCTTTTGTTCACTTTTATATTTTTATGAATTTGAGAGAACATTGAGGGATTTTCAGAGCTATGAAGCGTGGACAACACTGTGAGGACGGATCGGGATCATCGTTACTGCCTAATTGGTATGTCTATGTCTATTTTGTATGGGATTGCTAGTTTTTCTTTGATCATGAGCAGCTAATTTCCCTAGTCCAAGGTTATGACGTAACTTTCAAATTGTACCCTTCTCATGTTCTTAATGGAATTCGTATTTGTTTTATGTTAACTAATTATCATCCTTATCTTTATTGTTTATTTGACATTGGCCATTCTAATACTTAATCGATTGCATAGGAATGATCATTTGCATGTAATTGGTAGATCTAAATAGATAATATTTTACACCAAATTGCATAATCAAACTAGTTAGGTAATCTTCGATAGATTAGTTAATCTTTAATTGATCATCCCTAGAATTAATTATATCATTTGACTTAAATTGATAGACCCATGATCATTAGGATATTGATTTAGGTCAAAGAGCATTATTCTCTGACCTTAATCATAGGTCTTTGGTTGATTTTGGGAATCGATAATTAATTGGGGAAGGAATTTTGTTGGGATTGGGATTGGAGGAAAATTGGTACTAGTGAGTCATATTATTTTAACAAAATTAAACCAAAGCCTATGATCAAGGTCAAATCAAAACCGTAAAAATAGATAAATCCGCTTTTTAATTACCTCAATCGTTAGTTTAATAATTTTGACTAATTAGGAATACCACTGGTCCTTTGGGTTCGATATCAGAACTTTCGAGTCCACTATTAGTATTGGGTAGGGTACACTTGTGATAAGTGCCCGAATTCAGTTAAATTCATGCTTCAAATGCAGGCACTTATCTTATGATTTCAGAAGATTTGATTATAAATTTGCCCTAAACCTAGTTAAATAGCACCTAATGCTTGTATAAAAGTTGTTGCTTATATTTCGAAAGATTAATCCAATCATGCTTTGTATTTTGATAGAGATTTCGTGGTCCGAAGCTTCCGTACACTTAGAGCAAGCAAAAATGGATCATAAAGAAAACCTAGGAGGTGCAACAAGCAAATCAGGCCCAAAATGCATCAAAGCCCAAAAGACTCTTCTGAAAGTACATTTAACTCGTCCAAGCGAGTGAATATAGTGCAATTTGCTCGCCCAAACGAGCAGCTCCTGCAAATGGGCCTTCAAGTGGCCAAGTGGACGTCCAAGTTGGGCTTTAACTCGCCCAAGCGAGTGAAATATGAAGAAATTGGTCGCTTAGGCGACCAAACTCGACCAGGCCAGCCCCTATAAATACCCAAGCACCCCCCAAGGCCAAAAACATTCCTCTCAACCTTCATTCTTCTCTTCCTTGCTTCTTCTAAGCTTTTTGTTTAGTTTAGGCTCTTAAATATTAGTATTAGGTAGTTAGGAAAGTGAGAGAAGTGAGATTTAGTGTGGAGACTCTGCAGGAAAGAAGCAGTGATGGGGCCCTTCATCAAGTCTTCTCTTAAAGAGGTTCTCTTCATGCTTGGTTAGTTTCTCTTATGGATTGGATGTAATCTTCTACTTTTAAGTATCTCTTTTAATATTTATTTATGCATAAGTCTTTTCTATTTATTATTGGTAATTTTATTCCGTTCTTAATGCTTTATTCTACTTTATCACTAGTTTCATGAAATTGGATTCTAAGTTTAACTGGAAAGTACTCTTAGGATTTGAACTGAATAATTTTACTCTTTACGTTACGTTGCTAGGAATAAAGCATAATGTTTAGATTGCAAATAGCACGCGATTATGATTGTAATGCTGGGTTATTTACTTCGTATGCAAGGGATCGATATTCGGTAAATATCCTTAGAACTCGATTGCGAGGGATCGATTTGAGGTTAATTAATGTGTGCATCAGTAATAATAGAAAATGATTTATACATGGTAATATTAATTGGATACCGAGGTATGAATGATGAAATCCAATCCTACGCTTTTCTTTAGTTAAAATCATTTTATTAGCTTCCGTAATCTTTCGTAATTTTTCTTTATTTCCGTAAAACCATCAAAACTTCGACCATACTCATTGTACATAACTATTAAACTGTTA
>PYAF01001455.1:55734-67190 GCA_007407185.1 Glycine tomentella
CTTGTCGTTGTATAGGCCTTACATATTTTACGCTTCAAACAACAACGAGTAAAGCACATATCAGATATAAAACTTAAAAGAATTCCACAAGGGGGGAGGAAGATCATCCCAAAAGCGGTCAATAGCCCACACAAGCTTTCTTGATGGGAGAAAGCCAAAACAAAAGCACCAACGCCATCGTTCAGATCATTCAAGTAGGCTAGAAGAAGAAAGTATTCTGGTACATTGGTCTCTTCCGCATTCCAAGTAAAGTGAGAGCAGAAGAACACTAGAATGCACAAGACTAACCTCGAACAAAAGCTTTTGGGATGATTTCTAGACAGCAAACGCTAGTAAACAAGCCTATTGGTGTATGAACTTTTAGTCACTCAAGTCATTTGAGAAGAATCAAGTAAAGAACCTTCAACCTTGCATTAGCCACTCTAGCACTTTGAAGGCAACAAATACGTGTATCAAAATGACTAGAGTGACTAACGAAAGAAAAAAGAGGTTGTTCATAAAAAACAAAGAGAAATTAGATGAGTTTTAAAGTAGAGTAAACTTGAAGAAAGGAATGATGTGCAAAAACAGAAAGAGAATGTTGTATTTATAGAAGAAAAAATAAGAATAAAGAGTCAAAATAATAAAGAAATTGGCACAAAAATTACGCCCGTTCCGAAAACAAAGAGAAAATGTGGGAAACTGTTGAAAGACACTTTAGCACAATAAATAACGTGGAAGTTAGAAAGATGAAAAAGTGTGCATTTTAAAATAAGACCAGTGTACACCTCTTAACAACGAAAAGTGGCAAGAAAGCTCGGTAAGGAATCAAACAAAGAGCCAAAGCAACTACAAAATAATATTCGACAAATGTTCCAATAGAGATCAACATAAGAACCAACTTGAAAAGTCAGCGACCGACTAAGGGTAAAAGATAAAAAAATGAACCAAGAGCAAAGGTATAGAAAGGTTTGAGTCATGTTGGCCTACAAGGGAAGGGCACACACCACGAAAATCAACAAATCGCCCAACCGATCTTGAAGTGCAGTGGTCTCATGCCTTCAAAAGGCTTACCTCATGGAAATTCTTCAATCACAAATGAAATCCATTTGGAAGCTTATGCACTTTCTCTATATGAAATATCTTGACAACAAATGCAGAAAAAATATTAACAGAAACATACTCCCAGTCAAAGAAAAAAAAAGTAAAGTTTTAGAGTGATGTTCAAGATATTTTGTTTAGTTGAGAAAAATTAAGAGGAAGCTCAAGTAAATAACAAAGCAAAAACAACCATTTATAGGCCAAGTTGCAACCAAAATCAATACACATAATTACGACAGACAATCAGAAATAGAGAATTAAAGACCCATTAATGAATGACAACTACAATTTAGGAAACAGTTACACAGAGAATAACAACAAACGTCATCAGCAAGATAGGGTCAAAGAATGGAAACAGGAACAAGTATAGAATAAAACAAGACAATTGTTCATGAGACACAAAGATAAAAACAAATATTCAAAGAAGAAATAACATCCAAAAAATGATAAAGCTTATCCAAATACAAATAAAATCAATATACCGGCCCTTTAAGGTTCTTCAAGGTCAACATCAGCATTAAGAGCTCCTACAACCCTTTTGTCAATATTAGTTTTTGGGGTTTTGATAAACCCATCAGCCATTACATCATCCGAATTCTCTAAGTCGTCAGTCTCCAATGATAGAAATTTTTTATTCACAGTATCAGGGGCCCCAACATGATTCTAACAAAGCTCACAATCAATCCACATACAGAATTCTCCATTAACAATCTCACAAAGGGGATTGCAAAGAGATTTCTTAATACCAAATTTGGGCTGGCAATATTTGACTTGCCTTAAAGCGTTGCTAAAAGAGTGTCTGGTGGCCTTCTTGAAATTTTCTTCCCATTCATCTTTGCCTAACTCAATCTCAGCAAGCTTTTCAATCAATTGACTCAACTTTTCTTTAAGTTGGGTGATCTCTCCCTTTTCAATTAGTTGATTCAACTTTTCTTTAAGTTGGGTAATCTCTCCCTTGAGTTTGACATTTTCTTCTTGCTCTTGTTGCACATAAGCTTCTAACACTTTAGCATAGACTTTCAACTGGTTAAACTTTTCTGACATTGCATCATCTTGCTCTTGTGCCTTCTTCAAGGCGAAATTTTTCTCTTCAACCAATTTTAGTGGGTTAACATCACCCAGAGATTACTTAAACTCCATAAAACTTTTATAACTCGGAGTGACATGAGTCAGACACCTCTTTACTCTAGCTAAATCGACAGAGCAGGAAAAACCGTTCTTTTGAATGGACTCACAGTCTTCTAATAAGATGACACAGTTGCTTCCACAGTGTCTACAATATTGGCAACCCTCTATCTCTTCAAATAAGGTGGAGGTAGGTCGGGGAAGATTTAGAACAAGTTTTGACAGTAGAACTTCTCCCTTATCGGATGGTTCAGGCTTGCTTCTCAAAATTTTCTTCTTGTCCCCACCGTTGGTGGCAACAAATAAGGGCTTATCCACTAGTAACAAAAAGGATCATTAACATCAATCATACTCAGATCCAAAAGAAAGAATAATGCACAAAAATCAAGAAACACCTAAAACAAACTCCAAATCTTTGTTGGCAGTTTGTAAAATCTAACAAGGAATGATGTCTCCATTCTTATTAATTAACTCAACGATGAAGTTCGCAAAAGTGAGTTCTTCCTGAGATACCTCCTTTTCATCTTTCCCATATGAATTGACCAATCTATTTAGTGGGAAATATTTGAGAAATTCTATTCAGATAGGAAAGTTCAGAGGATAGAAGGAGAAGAGATATTACCCAAATTGTTAAGTTTATTGTGAATAACATGATTTACAATGAAGGAGTTCAAAGCACTCTAAAGCTCTCAGAACCCAGAATACAAAGCTCCTTATAAATGAGACAACAACTAATTTTCTAACCGACAACGATTACAACAAAAAACAATTACAATTACAACACAACCTATGTTAATGAACCACCATACTTGACACTCCCTTCTACGTGACTGCATGCTATACCAGATTGCAGAAGATTAGACAACCAATATAAAAGACAATAGTACTAGACCAAACGACCAACATTATCGTCTACCCTATCTCTATCATCCATCCAACAATCAACAATATCCACCTTGGTTCAATAACATATCTGAATTACAAGTAACTCGATTCAGTTCTATCAATCTACGTTAAGTAGATCCAGACAATACATGAACTTGCTTCTTTGGAATAGGCTTTGTGAACATATCAACTGGGTTCTCCCTCGTATTAACTTTTTGGACTTCAACCCTCTTTTTAATACGGATGAAGTGGTATATGATATCAATGTTCTTACTCCTCTCATGTTGGACTTGATCCCTGGCTAAACAAGACTACTCATAATATTGACTGCTTATGATAGGTCTGGTTTCGTGCATATCATATCATACATAAGACTGCCTATAACACTTGCATAAGGAACACGAGACATGTATTCCTTATTTGATTCTAACTGAGTAGTATTGAGTTCAAATAGAAGAATAGACCCTGTCAAAGGAGTACATACTGGTTTTGGGGATGCCATCCCAAAACAATTCAACACTTTCTTAATGTATTCGTTTTGACACAAAAAAGGTTCTTTTGGTCTCGGACCTTCTTGATCTTCATGCTATATTTTTCGCAAATCCAATGTCCTTCATCACAAATTCACTACTGAGTAGTGACTTCAGCTTCTAAATTGCCAACAATTTTTTAAATGCTCTGAGCATGTCATCCACATAAAGTAGTAGATAGATGTGGAAACCATCCTCCACCTTTATGTGATAAACACATGAGTCATAAGGACTTCTGATATACCCATGAGAGACAATGAACGCATTGAATCTCTTGTACCACTGTCTTGGTGATTGTTTCAGCTCATAAAGAGACCTTTTTAATCTACAGACAAAATTTTCCTTTCCATCCACCTCAAAGGCTTCAAGTTGTTGCATCAGAATGTCTTCCTCTTGTCTTCCATGGAGAAAGGAAGTTTTGATATCTAGTTGCTCTAACTTCATGTCCAGAGTTGCCACTAGGCCAACAAAACACATATGAAGGTGTGTCGAACTACTAGAGAGAATATCTTGTTGTAGCCACTCCTTCCTTCTGACTATATCCTTTTAGGCACTAGACGTGCTTTATAACGAACAACTTCTTTAGTGGACGATCTAGATTTCTTTTTGAAGATCCACTTTCACCCCACTACTCGTCTACCTTCATGTCGCTCTACTAAATCCTAAGTTTGGTTCTTCTGAAGGGATTCCATTTCTTCATTCATAGCCACCATCCACTTCTTGACTTCAGAATAGGAAATTGTTTCTTGATAATTGACTGGTCTGAATGAATCGATGTCTTATGCTATTTGTATCGCATAAGACAATATGTCAAAGCCATATCTTTCAGAAGCTTCAATTTGCCTTTATGACTTTTTGGGTGTTGTGGTTTTGGACTGCTTTGGATGATTTCGAGTCATCCAATAAGTCCCCTCAATTGGTGGTAAATTTTGATGTTGATGGTGCATTTGAAGATCCTGATCAATCTCATCAAGTGCTTCAAGCTGCTTCTGATCACTAATGTTATTGATTACGGAGCTCTCAAACTCTATCTGCTTAGTAACATTCTCAACATTGCCCAAATCTCCATCAGATTTAGAATGCAACATAGCAAGTTCATCAAAGTCAAAATCTCAACTCAAAATGATATATCTTTCAAATGAAGACCAGACTCAAAATCCTTTAACTCCATCTCTATAACCCATAGAGAATCCTTTCTTAGCTTTGGGCTCCAATTTTCCTTCACTTGCATGATAGTATGTTAGACATCCAAACACCTTGAGCATTGAGTGTTTAGCTAGTTTGTTAGACCATATCTTAGAAGCGGTCTTGAAGTTTATGGCAGTGGATGGTGAGTGATTCACAAGATAGCATGTCGTGTTGACTACCGTAGCTCAAAAACTCTTATTCAAGTATGAATTGGATATCATGCCTCTGGCTCTTTCTAACAAGGTCTTGTTCATTCTTTCAGTTACTCCATTTTGTTGTGGAGTATAGCATACAATACACTGTCTTGTTATGCCTTCATCTATGCAGAATTCATTGAGTTCAGTAGAACAGAATTCCAAACCGTTGTTATTCCTAAGACACTTTACTGTATTTCATGTCTAATTCTTCATAAGAATTTTCCAATGCATGAAAAATTTGAAAGCTTCAGATTTTTGCTTCATCATGAATACCATGTCATCCCATAGTAATCATCAATGATGAAGAGGAAATACCTTGCCTCTCTCAGTGATGGAACGCTCGAAATCCCCTAGCAGTCAGAATGGATGTAGTCTAACATGACCTTTTTTGCGTGCATAGCTTTTGGGAACTTCTTTCGATGTTGCTTCCCATAAAGGTAGTGCTCATAAAACTGAAGAGAATTCACCTTGTGATTTCCATGTAAGCCTTGCTTTCTAAAAATATCTAGACCTTTTTCAATCATGTGGCCTCGACATAAATGCCACAGAGAATTATTAGACGAGCCATTAGACGCATGGCTTCCATATTGTGAAACAGCAGAGATAGAGCCTATCATAGTAGACCCCTGAAGGATGTACAAATTTCCTTGTTTGGTTCCCTGCATTACCACAGACTTCCCTTTCCTTCTAGTCTACATAAGTCCACCTTCAACCCAGCAAGAAAAACCTTTCAAATCCATGGCACCCAAAAATACAAGATTTTTCTTAAGCTTTAAAATGTGACGAACATCAATTAAGGTTCTAATAACACCATCATGCATTTTGATTTGTACAAATCCTATATCAACAGACTTACAAGGAGCATCGTTACCCATGAGGATGTTACCACCAGGCTTCTTCTCATATGTCATAATCCAATGTCTATGTGGACACATGTGATAAGAACAACCTAAGTCCAATACCCATTGTTCAAAATGTTGTTGTAGTTGTTCACCAACAGTCCAATACCCATTGTTCAAAATGTTGTTGTAGTTGTTCACCAACAGCCAGAACCAAATCGCTCTTTGATAAGAAGTCATTCTAAACACAAGTAGCAACAAAATCTTTCTTTGCTTTCTTTGGACAGTCTCGTTTCCAATGACCCGATTCTTTGCAGTAATTGCATATGTCCTTAGGATCAACTTTGCTCTTCTTGCCACCTTCGCATTTCTTCTTCTTCTTCTTCTTCTTCCTCTTCTTCTTCTTCTTCTTCTTCTTCTTCTTCTTCTTCTCTTTAACAGAATCAGTCACTGATAATTCAAACTCAGAGGCTTCATCACCATTCCCAATTGCCTTTAGTCAAAGCTCTCTAAAATAGAGACTGAACTTGACTTCTTCAAGTGTAATAAAGTCCTTGCCTACACTAAGAGAACTCATAGAATTCTTGTAGGAGGGAGGAAGAGAGGCTAAAAGAATCATTCTTATATCTTCATCTTCATCTTGACATCAATGTCGTGTGTCTCCATCAAAATAGAGTTAGCTCATTAAGATGTTCCTTTAGTGGTGTTCCTTCCCTCATTCGGAGGCCAAACAAATGTTGTATCAAAAGCAACTCATTGCAGATTGATTTTGTCATGAAGAGTTTCTTCAATTCGAGCCAAAGCCCAACAACAGTCATTTCTTCAGAAACTTCATAAAGAGCCTCATCAGATAGAGTTAAGATAATTAGCGAATGTGTCTTTTCCTTTTGTAACTCAAGCACTGACTTATCAATCTTCAATGGTTGACCGAAGAGAGAAGCCCAAATACCCTATTCTTTCAAAACAAAGCTTGCATCTCAATACGCCAAAATTTGAAGCTATTCTTCCCTGTGAATTTCTCAATCTTAATTGTGTTAACCATTTTCTTGATAGAATCTTAAAGACGCAACACGAATAATAACAAACAAAATATTTGATCACTGATGACTTGATCTACCATGAAATAGATTTGCAACTAATCTTGAACCAAAGCTCTGATACCAATTTGTTGGGAAAGACTCGAAAATTTTTATTAGATAGGGAAGTTCATATGATAGAAGGAGAAGAGATATCACACAAATTGTTAAGTTTACGGAAAATAACAAAATTTACAATGATGGGGTTCAAAGCACTCTCAAGCTCTTAGAACCCAGAATACGGAGCTCCTTATAAAGGAGACACAACTAACTGTCTAACCCAAAAAATAGAAGAAGAAAAAGACAAGAGTACTCCCTTCTACATGATTGGATACTTCACTAGATTGTAGAAGATTGGCCAACTAATATAGAAAAAAGAGTATTGGATCAGACAACCAACATTGTCATCCACCCTATCTCTATCATCCAACAATTAACACTACTATAATTAGGCATGGCAACGGGGCGGGGGCGAGTATTGCATTCCTCGTCCCCGCGCCAGCCCCCGCCCCCAAACCCGCTCCCCGTCCTCGATCCCCTTCGAGTTTTAAAACTCATCCCCATCCCCGCCCCCGTTGGGAGTCGGGTTTTCCCCGCCCCGCCCCGCCCCGCCCCACTATTTGATTAAAATTTTAAAAATAAAAAAAAATAATATAACTTTTTTTATTGAAAATCGGACAAAAAAGTTAATTACGTAACAAAAAAATAATAATAACAAACCCACATTTAAAATATGGGATTATAATTTTAAAATTATAAAAAAATAATCAATTCAATTAAAAAAATTAGAAAATAATATATTTTTTTATTTTTTTAATATTATTTATTACGGGGCGGGGGCGGGGGCGGGGGCGGGGCGGGTATCAGTAACCCTATACCCGCCCCCGCCCCCGCTTTTGGCTACTGGGGAAAACCCGAACCCGAACCCGAACCCGAAAAATTCGATTTTTCCCCGTTAAAATTGGGGCGGATTCGGGCGGGTATCCACGGGTTCGGGTCCCGCTGCCATGTCTAACTATAATGAATAGACGACCAATAGAATTCAAAATGAGGCTTAAATCACTCACTACTTTCAATATCATCAACGACAAACAGATCTTCCAACAATCTTTTGAAGGTCTAAGCCAAAATTAGATTTCATTGAAATTTTTTACCGATTCTTCAAAAGCCTTGAGAATCGACATATATGTACGACCCTTCAAGGAAATACATGGATAGCTCTGCTTCTTACCACGCCAAGGAATGAAGAGGTAACAAAATACATGGAGAGATAGAAAGAAGTTGTGGCAAGCACACAACTTCTCAAAGGCAAAAATAAAACCCCAAGCATTTGGGTGAAGTTGAGAAGGACAAATCCTAAGGTGATTTAAAACATCAATTTAAAAATTGCTAAAGTGTAGACGTCAACCAACCCTATCAAATTAAGTAGCATACATTGGCAAGAAATCTTTGTATGCATACCCAGTTTCTTCTTCCTCTTCAAAAGTAGAAGGTACTCCTACATGAAATACAATAAATCACACTAGAATGGGGGTTGAATAGTGTGTTAGTCAAAATATAAAACCTTTTTGAAATGGAAGATGTTTATAATAAACAAGTTTATAAAACCCTCATCTAGTGAATAAAAGTGGGTTGTCGTCCAATGATGTATAAAACTAATTTTTCAGTGAAAACCTTGTGTGTAGAATGTATCAATAATGGACTATGAAATACTTTGATAAGCTAAAAAAGAGCAGTAAAAATTTTATATTGGTTCATTCAACCTGAGCTACGTCCGTTTCTCCTTTACCAACAAGTAAAGGGTTCTACTAATCAAACTTGATTACAACAAGTATTATTTTCTGCCACTTTTGGCTTACAAGTATTCTCAAGGCCACTACTGGCACACCTCTTAGACTCCCCCTAAATCTAAGAACACCCAAGTATTATTTTGTCACTAAGTCACTCTTGGCTTTCACAAACAAAAGTTTCATATAGAATCGACGATTCTATACAACATTCAAAGAGTGAATATACAATGAAGTTCTAGTCTCTCACAAGTACTTTGTATATCTCAAAGGATAGACTCTTTTACACTCAATGTATTTCTCAACAAATGCTTTTGTTTTCTCTTGTTTCTTGTTTCATGACTCTTGCTTTTCTATACATGTTCGTTGTTCTCTAATCCTTGATGTGTATTTTTAGGTAGATAGAAACTCGTAACTGAGGAGAGTATCTTCGGGATTGAATAATATAACCATTGTGCAGCTTGATGTTGTTTCCTGAAATAAGCAGATACTGCGCGTTTCTGTCTGATAGAATCAGAACTTTCCATATCTGTCATTCATAACTCAATATGGTCGTTAAACTCATAATAGGAAATATAAGATTGATTCACAGATTTATTCCTTTTAAACAAAATCATATAAATCGCATAAATTGATAATTCAAATAAAATGCATATTCCAATCAGTCTTTGGATTGACTGGACGAGTACTTTCTGCTTCTAGTAGACGAGGTATCCACTAATGGATAAGTCTCACCTGGTATTGCTTCCAGTCATCAAACTTGTTGTTGCTTCTAGTCATCAAACCTGTTGTTGCTTCTAGTCGTCAAACCTATTGACTTACATGAAACAAAATTGTTGACATAAATTTATATCTTTATTTTCATCAAAACTTTAAGAGATGTTTGCATCATCCAGTGATTGGTCGCCTAGTGTCTAAGACTACATCCTCTCTTCTACCTTAAGAACAAATCAAACCATTGTCACCGGGCCATTCTATCTGCCACCCGCCAACATTATTATCTCAAGTGAGTGGAAATTGAGGGGTAAAGAAAGCAAGGACCAAGGGAGTTAAAGCAGAATGGACACCACGAACTTGCTCATTGATCCATTTGACATCTTCTAAATTGGGTGCTTCATGCCAATAAGTTGTCTTTCTTCTCTTAAAACCTCAATACAATTTTTCGTGCTCCCCTCACAACCAATGGATTTGAGAAATCAACTAGTTTTCTCTATAGCGACATGGGAACTTGATGAAGTTTGTCCAAAGTAGACAAATTGGCCATATACTTAGGAAGGATCGTGGAAGACGAACCCCCATCGCTATACAAATACTAGGAAAACACAGAGAAGCCTTAGCAAGTTTTATACCATCCTCATACGAATAAGGTTGCTCCAAAGATTTCAAGTATAAACGACAAAGTTTCACTTTAGAAAAAGGAATAGTGTTGTCATTTGGTTCTATTGTCAGAGGACACTCCTTGCAGCGAACTTACTTACCAACACCACCAACCTATGCTTCAAATTGAGAATCCATATTGGCTGAAGGAATGATCATGGTCTCACAGGGATTCGACAGCCTTCGAGGATGCAACTCAGTCTCCCTCTCAGTCGTGTCTCCATCATCTCGAATAATCCAAGCACTACTATCTCTACCACCAGCAGATATATTCCTAAGATATCGAAACGGCCATAGGCACCGTGATCAGACAATCCCCTTGAACTAGACTTTGGGGAAGACATCTTCAGAAATGTAATCAAACCTAGGACATTCTCAAAATAAAAGATACAGTAAGACGAGAAATAGGTAGATTAAAAAGGCAAAGATAGGAGAAAAAAATACACATGTGGAAGAAACGAAATAAGGAAGAGGTAGATGAGTATGGAAATCATAACAATCTCTGAAGAAGAACAAAGCTCCAAGAAAACACGCAGTAAAATGTCAATTATGGCAAAATAAAGCAAGCAAGGCAAATAAAGGGGCATTAGCATAAAAGGTTGCAGTTACAAGATTTTTAAATACAAAAATGAGTAGTTAAAGGACCAGTTACTTGGCAATTCATGCCTAAAAGGTTTTTGGTGAATATTAATATTAAATGAAAAGACATCCAACAAAGTGCATGCACAAGGTCACCACATGTAACACCCCATATTTCACTGTTATCTGTGTATTTTCTTAGAAATATGCATTCTTAGATAAATGACATAAATGCCCTTGGATATTTTTGGAGATGACCAAAATGTCCTTGAACAATTCCACAAATGACAAATAGGTCCCTAGGGTAAATGACTAAAGTGCCCTGAACATTTACCCAAATGACCAACATATCCTTATAGCTCTGATAAGGTCATATAAGCTCTAGTAGTATCTTGAAAGCCTGATAAAATATAGAACAAGTTTAGACAAGAAATTAGTAATGTTATGTGCAAAAGAAAAACCATAAGATAAGATTATTAGAAATTTTAAAAATTGAATTTAAAATAATCTAAGTTCGGTTAAAACACAAAAGAAAGACAGATACAATCTAGGAAAATTTCTCTTCATTATGGTAGAATGAGATTGATTAATAATTGGTTTAAATCTTTTACTAATAAAAACTAAAGTAAACCAATAGGAAATTAGATAAATCCATCAAAAGAAATTAGGTGACAATTTCTTGAATGATTAAAGTTTAGGATAGTTTCTAACTAATTTTAAGAAATATAAAGTAAAACAAAGGAATAAAAACTTTTAAAACCCAAGCCTACTCCACGGTCAAAGCCATAAAGAA
>PYAF01001455.1:75307-107172 GCA_007407185.1 Glycine tomentella
TTCTTTTCATAATAGTAAAATAATATTTTAAAATGTCCTAAACATATTTAAAATAAAAATATAAGTTTTGATTAATATTTATAATATAAAACTTATAATCAAACAAATGTAAAGTAAACAAAAGAAACACAAATGATAATTATGAACAATAATAATAATAGGATAATCTTAAGAAAAATAAAATAAAAATATAATTACAATAATAACATACTATCTAAAATCTAAAATAGTAAAATAATATTATAAAAAGAAAATAAAAAACTTAATAATAATAATAATAATAATAATAATAATAATAATAATAATAATATAAAATACTTATACTCGTGCAATCCACGGGTTCCAAGTCTATTTTTTAAATAAAATGAAAACAAATTCATCATTGAAATTTGAAAAGACTACATGGGATATGAATTGACTAGTGGTACAAGGGTGGTGCTGTGGGGTGATATGCGACAAAATGATTAGAAACATCCCTTTTTTTTAATAGTCATTTGATGGAAAAACTGGGCCCTAATTTTGCAACACTAAATCTAAATTGCATTATCATTCAGTACACTAATTTGATAGAAATATAGCTATTAAAATTGCGTAATCAATGAAAGTAAAGAACCAGAAATATTCCTTTCTATTTGGCAGACTTCAAGACTATATACAACACCTATATGCTGGCTGATTTTTAAAAATAATACAAATTAAATAAATAATTGGAAAAAGGGGGTAGTTTTAACATTATTTAGGAAAATGGGGTAGTTGGTCACGCCTGGTTGGGGCGTGTTACAACACGCCCAACTGGGGCGTGTTTGAGCCCAATGGTGACACGTGGCAGCTAGGGCAGGGGGTGTAGGGTTTTCGCGACGTTTTCGTAAAATTACGGAAGGTGATAACTTTTGACTGGGACATCCGATTGACGCGAAACCGGTGGCCACGCGCTCGGAATTGAGAGGAGAAGGCTTAGGCAAGTCCCAAAAGGGACTTGCCCAAAAATTTTTCCCAAACGAGGCCTCTAAGTGTCTCAAAAATGCGATTTTGTCTTTCAGCCTCCAAATAATTGCTCGTTTTTTTATTTTTTACTTAATCATCTTGTGAATTGCATGCTATTTTTTATTTTTTCAATTACTTCATTCAATTTCAAGCGTTTTGACATAAAATACGTCTCCATCGGACATTCCTATTAAAAATTATGACTGTCTAAAGAATTTGCTTGACGTATATATATGGGTGGAAACAGGCCAGATCAGACTTCGCTAGGCCTGGCCTGGGCCTGTTTTTTATTTTTTTCAATTACTTCTTTCAATTTCGAGCCTTTTGACATAAAATACGCCTACGAGCATATTATATATTAAAAACCTACTTTACAATAAATATATATATATATTAAATAAGTCAACCTGATAGGTTTAACAAGTTTTTTTTAAAGGTTGAGCCTGACCTTTTTATCTAAATAGGTTTTTCAAAAAGTTTTAACCTAGCCTTAAATAGGTCAGCCAAAAGCCCCTGATAGGTGACCTAACTCATTTCCATCCCTACGTATATATGTAATTTGTCCTACCATCCAATACTACAAGAAACAACAAATATGCTTGATTAATATATACATAAATTTTGATAGCAATGTCCGATGGAGACGTATTTTATGCCAAACGTCAAGCAAATTCTTTAGACAATCATAATTTTTAATAGGAATGTCCGATAAAGACGTATTTTATGTCAAAACGCTTGAAATTGAATGAAGTAATTGAAAAAATAAAAAATAGCATGCAATTCACAAGATGATTAAGTAAAAAATAAAAAAACGAGCAATTATTTGGAGGCTGAAAGACAAAATCGCATTTTTGAGACATTTAGAGGCCTCGTTTGGGAAAAATTTTTGGGCAAGTCCCCTTTGGGAACTTGCCCAAGCCTTCTCCTCTCAATTCCGAGCGCGTGGCCACCGGTTTCGCGTTAATCGGACGTCCCAGTCAAAAGTTATCACCTTCCGTAATTTTACGAAAACGTCGCGAAAACCCTACAACCCCTGCCCTAGCTGCCACGTGTCACCATTGGGCTCAAACACGCCCCAGTTGGGCGTGTTGTAACACGCCCCAACCAGGCGTGACCAACTACCCCATTTTCCTAAATAATGTTAAAACTACCCCCTTTTTCCAATTATTTATTTAATTTGTATTATTTTTAAAAATCAGCCCCTATATGCTACATATTTATTTAATAACTCAAATAATTTAAAAATTAGAAAAATTATGAACTAAATATAACAATACTACCTAACTGGATACAACTAATTATGAAGAAACATTTATCCTAGACGTTGGATTACTGGCAGAAAAAATCTCATTACATAATGATTTACAGCATCTCTTATGTTTATGTTTACAAGATTTCAAATTCATTCTGCTTGGTTCTTAACAGAGATCCATTGATGTACATAACCAAAATTTAATTCAACCACTTTACCTTCTTGGATATCAAATAAGAATTTAGTTTAATTTATATACACTCTTAGTGTAAAACAGTTTTATACACACATCCAATAACAATTTATTTTATCACCATATTATATTTATGAATACAATGACGTGATAAAATGATCAAATCTTATTGGATATCTGTGTAAAAACAGCTTTACATTGATAGTGTGTATAAATTAAACTCATCAGAGAAACTTTGGTTCATCTGATTGCTAGAGAAGTCAATGCTTTCCATTAACTTCTATTGCAGGACTTGCTTCCTCCTCCTCTCGCGAAAGCTTCGGCATGAAGGCAAGCTTGGAATGCACCACTGCAAAGACTTAACTGATTTCTCTCTAATGGATGCACGATCCTCACTCATGGTCCTTTCACTACTATAAGCAGAGTTAGCCACTGAAAGATAAGGAGTGCAATGTGCAGATTTTGGCAAAACATCTTGGATAGTGGGTTTGACTTCTTTGTGTCCATGGCCATCAACTTGGTCATCTTTGACACTTTCGCGGAAAAGTTCTAACAATTTCTTTTTCTTTTCTGGGGATGTTTCCGCCATAGAGCCAGGAATTCTACTCCTAGAAGGGGTCCCAAAAGTGTGGTGAACTGGTGTGGTCCCTCGAGATGGTGTAAAGTCTGCATAAAATGAAATAGACAATGCAGCTGAGGGTGGTTGGGGAGAATAATGAAAATAGTTGAAAGACAAACTACAGAAAAAAAGGTAAAACAATATATCCAAAATTTCTAATGAGTTCTTCCTTCTTCATCAACTTGCATTACATAAAGGCTAATTATGATAAAATGTCCATGACAAACTAAATGTCATGTTATAAATCATGGGAATAAAATGCTTACCATCACATATTATTATTACCCACAAAGCCTCACCTCTAATCAATACTCTCATCATTCATATCAACTATATATAATAACAAAATGGCAAATTAAACAAATTTAAATGCTATGCCAGAAAAAAAAAAGTACAAAAGGAGAGAGTTACAGGAAATCCTTACCACCATTGACACTATAGAAATCATCTTCACAATCCGAGTCTAACCAGGCCTTGGAATCAAAAAAGGCTTCCTCTTTGCTACCTGTGCAGGAAGAACAATGACTTGTGAATGGAAAAGTTGGATGTCAAACTTATGACAAAGTAATTCAAGAAATGCAATAATAACAAGAAACAGTTAATCCAGTCAATTGAGCTGCATGATTGATTCCTGAGGTTGGAATATTACTATTGGGAGGTGGGGAAAGAAACAAACTCCTTGTTCTCAAATACTTCCTTCATTGATCGGTAATTCATAAGGACAAAGTAGTCACCTTCAATTCCTTACTATTGGGGGTTAGATAAATTGTGTTTTGGGGGGCGGGGGAAGGGGGGGTTTACATAAAATGGTATTCAATTACTTGTTGCTAGGTCTAAGGTTAGTTTGAATTGAACTTTCAGGAGGAAGTTATCAAGATAAATATCATTCATGTAACATAATGTGGGATCTCAATCACAATACACAGAAAGAAACATAGTATGTAGTTAAAGAGGAATAAATGCTGCAAAGGTCAGAAAAGGCAGGTTACAACGTTTGGACACCCAATACTTTATTGCTTATCTCTTGCATACTCATACTTAGAGTCAAGACAACTGTTACCACAAGAATGGAAGTTTCAAAGACAGGGACCATTGTCTCTTATAATAAGCATCTTTTTTCGGTAGAATATAATAAGAATCGACCATAAACAATAGTCAGTACAGTTAAAATGTCAATTTAAAGAGAGACAGAAATAATCATATGAAATTAAATCAAAAAGAAAAGCATATCATGAATTCAGCCAACAGTGTCACTGAAATAACCACGGTGCATGAAATTCTGGTATCTGTTTCTAAATATACAGTTCTTGTCTGCAAATACTGTTTGTAAATGTAAGCCTAAGCCCAGAAGGAGGGTATGTTGGGATTTTTGGTGGAAGTGTTTCAAATGTTTGACAGTAAAATCAGTTTGAAGTCATGTTTGATTACCCTTCAAAAATATGTTTGAAAATAAAATTTTGCCTCAAAAATCAATTTAGAAGAAGTAAGAATTAAAATACTTTTGCAAACTCAAACATGCATGGAATCTACCAAGATATATTGACTGTAGATAATATATGCACAATTGAATTGGGTATAAGCATAGTTCAACAAATGAAGTATTAAAGGTTATTGTCCTTTCAATCCCTATCAATCTCCACCATAACATATAAACAATAATGTATTAGTGACCAAATGTTTATCTAAAGATAAACATTGAATAGACCCTATATCTGGAATGTGAAAAAAATCTTCATATTCATACTCATATACACAATAAAAACAAAAAACATGAAACCGGTGAGAGAAATCCACAGCATAAGTTGCAATTTACCAAGATGGAAGGTGCCCATTTATTCCACGTGTCTTCCTCCTATTGGAAGATGCAACCGACTAAAAAGGATCCAATAATTTTCCACTTGGGTATTATAACTTAATCATATCTAAGCACAACAGAAATTGAATTAAATTAAATTTATAAATCAAATAGATCAATCACAAACAAAGATGTCCAACAGATCACCCAATACGAGAGGGCAGAAGAAATCAAACGGAACCATGCTTCGCAAAAAAGCAAACACCAGTAACACTGAATAACACATCACATGCAAATAAATTTTTTAAAAGAAAAGCATTTTTTTACTTCTTTTTTTCTTTATTTTCTCTTTTTCTTTTCATCTCCATATCTCTTTCTTTGTTTTTTTATTTAACATTGGTTTCATTTCCCACCTACTCCAATTAATTTAGGTTAAAGGTGCTCATGTTGACATACTAAGAGATTAACAATTCTTCAGATCACACCTTAAAAGGAAATCCCATATGAATAAAAACAGCATCTTCATACGAAGACACTACAAGGTTTTTAAAAACATTCCAAAACAGCGATTTTGGCGGCAGCATCAAGATTTTTAGAATCACTGTGAGCACAATTATGATTACATTAATCTGAATTAACAAGTAACATTTGCCAATAAAAAAAAATAAACAATTTATCTGCAATTTCCCACAACATTAAGAATCATGATGAAACAGCAACCGCTATTTAAAACCTTGGACACCCACCCACCAATCGAAAAAAGCAGAGAAAAACAACCTACAAACTCAAATCCTGAAGCAACAAACATACAAGGACAGTACCATGGTCGGTGAAGGTGGTCGTTGACCGAGTCGTTGACCACCCATTTTGGGGTTGTTGTCCCTTGATGGGTGATGGAGGAATCACCAGCTTCTCAGATTTGGAACCGAACGAGAGTTTGAGCTTCATGTCTGCGTTAGCGTTTCTGGGGACCGAAGAACACAAACCCATCTTCAAAAGACAATAACTTTATGAACATCACGGTCACGGGATGACCCAAAACTAGTTATTAATTGCTCTGCACACTTGCTTCAGAGAGAGAGAAAGAGAAGAAGAAGAATGTGCAAAGGGTGTCAATATGCGTGAGTGTGTGTTTTTGGTGTTATACTTAAAGGGTAGGGGGAAAAATGTGAATTGGTGAGGAGGAAAAAGTGGAAGGTAAAGAGGATTGGCCTTGAAAGTGAAGTTATGTTATGTCAACAACGTTGTGTGGTGTGGTGCGTGTGCTGCTATGGTATGCTTATTGCTTACCAAGGGTGTATTGGTGAGGGATGTATATACTGTATTGGATGTGAATTTTCAGAGGTGGGGCCCATGGGAAAAATGAATAGTTTGTTCACTTTGTTGGAGTTGGAGAAAGATGGGTAATAGTATGATGATGTGAATGTGATTAGAATAATTGCTTTGATCTTTCTTTGTCTCGTATAACTGACAAGATTTTTTTCAATTACTTTTATATTTTGTTAAGAAAAGTAATTAATACTTAATATAATTAATCAAATTAAATTTGTTATAATGTGTATTGTTTTTCCAAAATACTTTTAATTTTGTTAAATTAATTTTTTTATTTAATTGTTTCTCATCCAATTAACTTATGTTTGAAGAGAGAAAATTAATTAAGTATATTTTAGAAAAAAATAATGCATCTAAATATTCAAAAAAATAAATATAAAAAAATAATTTTTTGAAAAAGATTATGTAAATAGCAACATAGAAAGTAGTTTTTACTTAACAAGATGAATAGTTTTAATTAAAGGCATAAAATCATTAAAGATGAAAGCAATGTGTCGATCTAGTGTCACCCTTGTCGACGCTCTCTGCCTTGCGCAACCATGGTCATCCCTCCTCCAATATGCCAATGACCCTTCCTTTTCTAGTTTGATTTAACATTGCCTAATGTCGAAAAGCTCCTTTCACAGCCCAAATCCTTCACACACAAAAAAAAAAAAAAAAAACTTGTGACTTTCCCTTCAATCAATTACCCAAGCCTTGCTTGAAAAGAGACACAATCTCTATCAAGATATCAAAGGATGTATACCAAGAAAATATCATCCTCTTGAAGGGAACAACATCGCTCAAAGCTACAACCCTTAAAAAAAAAAAAAATAGCCAAGCTGCTCTAGAACCCCTTGGGTCCTTGGAAACTCATCCCTTTAGGGTGTGGTTTCTACAAATTTAATTTCGCATCATTGGAAGATCTTCACAAGGTATGGATAGCAGGCTCATTGAACCTTCAACTGGGAATTTTGCGTCTAACACAGTGGATCCCCGACTTCAACCCATGTTTAACTTTGGGTGAGACTCTTCAGGCTCCCTCTGGAATACTGGAGACCTAGGCTTCTTTGCGAGATCACAACCAATATAGGTATGTCAATTAACCTTGATGTGACCACAAGAAACATGGATTTTTTTGCCATTATGCTTGTATCTTAGTAGACATTGACATATTTAAGCTGTTGCATTCAGATATTCTAGTTGAGAGGAATGAATTTTCTTTTTGTGTGAGATTTGAATATGAAAATTAACCTATTTATATGATTTCTGCAAAATAGTGGACCACACCCTACCTCAATGTAAAAAAGAAGAAGGAACCTTAGTCCCACCAAGATGGAAAACCTGATATTGTTCACCTGCCTATAGGTTCCAAGGCTATAGAAAAGGAACCTAGTGTCCAGAAAAACTTGGTTGTCAATGCTTCCATCGAGGCCCAAAAGGATTAAAACTTTGTTAAGAAACTTGTTATAGTTGTTGAGTCAAAGAATCATACCCTTTCTCAACAGGGTAACACAATGAGTCACAGCATCGATACCCAAGGAAAATCCTCCAAGATGAATGACGATGAAGACAACTTCAATAGCTCGGATGAAGAAGCTATACACAATACTCCTACTGATATGCTCAGGTGATATACATCCTCATATTCTTGTTGTAGCTCTAAATAACCTCATTCCTCCAAACAAACACATAACAAGTAAGAAGAGCACCTTTGATAGTAATTTAGCTAACTCCATTGAATTGTGCCCTGTCACAGTTCAACAAGATTTTAAATTGCTATCTAAGTTTCGGGAAGATGAGGTGGAGGAAGATCCTGAAAGCTTAGAGGTGGGACTAAATCCTGTAACACCTATAATTTATGATGTCTCAACGACTCACATTCTATGATACTTCACACAGTGACACTTTACTCAACATCCTTGTTGGTTAGAACCCTTCTTAGGTAGTCATTTCCAAGACTTCGACAATCAACTCTAGTTGCTTTCAGGATCAATGATTATCCCCACAAACCAATACAAGATTTTTTCAGCGTGTTTGGTCCTCACTCACACTTTTTGGGAAACTTTCCAAAATGTTACCTATCTCATAAGTACTCCAAGTTAAGCATACTTAACTGTGAAGTTCTTAAGTGATAGACTACGAAAAAGTAAATACATCTTGTTAATATAAATAATACCAATTAATTTTTTTAAGCTATCTCAACTATATAGACCCAAAATTAGATAATCTTTAAATGGATCCCTCTTATTCAAGCATGATTCAGAGGGGTGTTACAAATCCCCCTTCATTCATGTCTCAACCGAAGCCTAGAAAAAGAAAGCAAAAGCCAAGACAAACCCACCCTTCGGGAGCCACCTCATTCTGAAACATTCCAAGGGTTAGGTTGTTGATGAATCCATGATGGACTTATTTGTTTTCCTCCTCTGTTTTTGGAATGCTATTATTATGAAGCTTCTACATTCATCTAGGAAGCTTCTTATCTTATTATCACTCCTTGGAGCATTAGATCTAGATGGTAAAACGCTATTTTTTGCTGGGAGAATTGGATCCCCCATTTCTTTTCTCTTTCATTATAGTTATGGATGGTATTTTTTTTTACAAATCCTCATGTATATATTTTTCTATTACTGCTCATATGTTCATGCATAAGACTCTTTTTAAAAATTTGTATCTTTTTATAATTTTTTTTACCACTTTTAATTACATAATAAAGAAATTATTAAATAAAAAATAACTTTATTAATGCCTTAAAAACCACAAAACACGTTCAGAACATATTATACGAATAAGAAGATTAATTAGTAAAAAAAAATATTGCAAGATAATTTATAATTATTCTTTTTATATATTTTGGTAGAAACGAAGTTGTATTCCAATAATTTAAAAGTAATCATTAAATTAAAATAGCTTTCTACCCACTAGTTAATATACTTGGTGATTGTGAGAATTAAAATTTAATTAGTTTGGCGACAATTTATTATTCACTCCTAGAATGAATTTGATTCACAATTCTTGAAAAATAGTGTTTATTAGAAGTTATTTCTATATATGTTTAATTTTGATACAATAGTAAGAAATGCTGTCGTGTTGAATTTTTTATATGAATATATTATGTGAAAATCTTTTTATCATTTTTCATTTTAGAATTTAAATAGTAAAGTCTTATTAGAATTTGTGTATATTTGAGTCACAAAAATCTCACATGAAATGATCATGTAAAAATTCAATACAAGAATATTCATTTTTTATTATATATTTTTACACTATCAATTAATTAAAAATTATTTTATATATGAATTCTAATATAATTATTATAAAAGTCATCAATCTTATTATAAATAATCATTATAATTGAATTATAATATAAAAATATGTATACTATCAGTCAATTCTATTTTTATTTGTAGTAAATCATGTGACCTATCCTATATTTGTTTTTATTCTTTTCAAATATAATTTTTTAAATTAATTTTGATTTTAATTTAATTTAAATTTTAATTATTGGGGTAGTTTTTTATATTTAAATCTTACAATCATTATCATCTTAATTAATTTAAGTTAAATTTTGTTACGGTAAAACCATGCAATCTTTTGAAGCCCCAAATGGTCAAAACATCGGATTGAGTTAATAAAAAGGTAAATTTGTCAAATAGAGGCAGCTGGAACAGAAACAACAGTTGTTACCTAACTTTTACATGGGGCAGCCATAGCAATACGTTGACCTAATGACCCTAAGTTTAAGCGTTAGAAGCGAGTGAAAAGCGAGTATTTATTAGATTAGTTTTTACACGAGTTCATCATGTGGAATTAGTGTGCATAACTAATCATAAAACATATGAAATTCCCATCTTCCCTTTTGTAAAGAAGGTTCATCATTTCGAATCTCAATTTATATGTAATGCCAGCATAATATATTCCCCATCTGTAACTTATGCCTAATTTGTTTTATGTGACCTGTAAAGGATTGGAGATTAACGCTCAATATTTTATGTGAATTGTGAAGCACCCAGGACCACCTAATAGGATTTTCTGACTTCCAGATCTAGTATCTCCTTTTAACACTTGTAAATTCTTCCAGTTTTCATGGTCGATATTGCAGGGAGCAAATCACATTTAGATAGATAAAATATGGGAAGTGGATGTTTTGATGCATAAAAATTTGAGTTAGGTCTAAAAAATTCATTAAGGTCAAAGCAATTTATAGAGACTAGTCTAAACGAACACTAACAAATATACTTATAAATTATTTATATTAACAAAATTTTCAAATCAAGACTTTAATTCATGTTCTTGTGAAATATGAGTTTATTTTTTATCAACTGAAATAATTTTTATTAATATATAAAGGAAGAGGATTAGTAAGACATCTTTTTAGGATTTTGCTGGCCAATATTTTAAAAATATTAGTTAAAGGAATCAATAAATAGAAAGCTTTTATTATTATTAATATTGTTGGAGTTGCATTGAACTTTATAGAGGAGTGTGTTGTTATATTTTTCAACAAAAGTACTAGCTATTAGTGTTTTCCATTTTTTAAATATATTTTTTATTGGTTGGATTTATTAA
Source organism: Glycine tomentella (assembly GCA_007407185.1). Lineage (NCBI taxonomy): Eukaryota > Viridiplantae > Streptophyta > Magnoliopsida > Fabales > Fabaceae > Glycine > Glycine tomentella. The sequence continues at coordinate 86,031 of PYAF01001455.1, forward strand.
AAATTACGGAATAATAGGTTAAATTCGTTAAATAAAAAGTGAAATTAATGAAGAATATGTTTAAGAGTATACGAGATGATTAATTGATTATATTATTGTTACTATTTCCAAACATCAAGCACATGCATTTTCCAAAGAAAAAATCATGCAATGCCAATCTTCTGCCGACAGGAGGAGATCTTGGCTTAATTTTCATATATGCAAACCTGGATGACTGGTACAGTAAAGTAAACTATTAAACGCATAAACAAATATATGCGGCTTATTTAATTTTTTTTTCCTTTTATTTCTTGATCATATTGTTATCTTATCAACTTTTAGCTTCTTTTTTTTTTTTTTTTTTGTTGAAAGGAATCAACTTTGATGTAAGAAGATAGAAAAATTAAAAGTGCCATTCAGAATAAATGCGTTGAGTAAAGACAAATCTGAAAAGGGTGTAACCAATGAAGTTAGCTAAAATTATATTGCTGGACCAGGTTGGTTGACATATATCTATATAATAAACTAATAGTTCATACCCATGGAAGTCGATCGTGAACACTTTATGGCATAGCTAGTATCTTGCTTCTATGTTTCAAAATGATTGGATAAGATTATCGATGACTATTTATAAAATAAAAGTTATAATAAAATAAAATTTTCATAGGTAAAAAATAATGTATGCACGAGTTAAAATTAATTTTTGTCTTTAGAACATCTCTTATATTTAACTTCTCCAAAGACCTGATTTTCATTTATGTATAAACTAATTTTAGTTTGAAATAAGTAATTTTTTTAATTGTTTTTATAAATGTTTATGAAAAAAAATTATATTTTTTTTTAAAAATTCATTTTAGTTTAGTGAAGTTTTGTATATGTGCTTGTTTCAAAATAATAGTGGAAGGAAGAATGAATATCTATAAAGGTATTCCAAGATATAAATTAACTAAAAAGTAAAAGTATAAGACAAGTTTATCTATCTAGCGTCTACAAGTGAGTCATCGCCAAGCTAACCGTATAGTCCTATGATAAATCTGGTCGAGGCAACTTTTTTTTTTTTTTTTTTTTTTTTGCTTAATTGTGCTTTTTTCCCTCAATACTTTCTTACAGTTTTGATTCGTCACTAAATACATGTATTTCAAATAATTACTTTTTAATATAGTGTTACTGTTAATGAGTTTTATTTTCTATTAAAAATAAATTACTAGGTTTTTTATTAATTGAGAATGAGTGGCACATATTTTTCGGAAGTGATAAGCATTCACTTTTTAGAGAAATTTTAGATTATGAGTCTGTTTGGATGTAAATTTCTTTAGACGCATTTCTAGAGGAAGAAAGTAAGAAGAAAAAAATGAAATGAGTTTCTCCATAAGTTAAAATGAGCTTTTCATTAGTTCATTTGTAGATGTCATTTCATCTTTTAAAGAAGTTATATTGGTGAACTTCTAAAAAATAGCTAATGAAGAACTTATTTTTTCTTATGGAAAAACTCATCTCATTCTTTGTTTCTTATTTTATTCTTTTAGAAGTACTTCTAAAGAAGCTTATCCAAACGGGTCTTATAGTCTTTACTTCATCCGTTAATTGGTGTCGAGGGCTGAATCTACTAAGGACTGCATCTTCCTCATCCTTAATACCCTTATAGGTGTCAAAGCTGATAAATTAATTTCTACCATTTGGGCCCTCTGGCAGATGAGGAATGAAAAGGTTTGGAACCATGCTGAAATTCCTATTCCTTTTACCCTCCAATATGCTTGCAATCAATCCGTCAAATGGCAACGAGCTAGAACTGCACCTCTTTCTGCTAATGTTTTTGCTGTAACTCAACATGACACTAAGGGCATGTTTGGATGTAAGCTTCTCTAGAAGCACTTCTAGAAGAAGAAAGTAAGAAGAAAAAAATGAAATGAGTTTCTCCATAAACTAAGATGAGTTTTCCATTAGCTAATTTGTATATGTTATATTATCTTTTAGAGAAGCTATATTGGTGAGCTTCTAAAAATTAGCAAATGCAACTTATTTATATTTATGGAAAAGTTCATCTCATCTTTTTCTTCTTATTTTCTTCTTTTTGAAGTGTTTCTAGATAAGCTTACCCAAACAAGCCCTAAGTGGTACTCTCCTCCGATTGGTTACTTGAAATGCAACTTGGACGCCGCTATTTTCAATGATGATCACAACTACAATATCTTAGCTTGTATCGAAAACCATTCTACCCAGATTGTTGCAATGATAACAGATCTGCATCTCGATAATATCATCTTTGAATCTGATTATAGGCATGTGATTGATTCACTGGTCACCCAGAATTTTATCGACAAAGAGTATGGAAGTGTCCTTAGGAGTTGCAACAACAATCTCACTATGATTCAAAACTATTCCCTTAAGTTTATTCGTCGCCAAGCCAATTGAGTTGCCTATTGTTTAGCAAGGGTGTCTAAATCTTATGCTTAGACATGCTTTTAACTTTGCCCCTACTTGTATTGACTCTATCATTATAAATGAAATGTCATGAAGTATTTATACTAAAAAAAACATGTTTTAGAACTCAATGTCACCAGCAATAGCAGTGCATGAAAAATGTCGAGCTCTATTGTGATGCTCTCAAGGAGGCTTTATCACTCTTTGCTTTGAACCCTAATAAAAATTATCATTGTCCACTATATTTTTCCATTGATCACCTTATCAACGTCGATGAGGCTAACTCAACACCCAACTCGTACTCTTACTGTAACACCATTCAGTACAATAGCAATCCGTAAAAAAAATACTTTATAAAATGTATATAAAATAAGAATTTAGAAATTTCAATAGTTCGAAATATTTCATATATTATAAATAAATGAGTTCTTACATAAATAAATAACTTTATTATCAAATATAGACATCTAAAAAAACTTACCAAACTAAAGCAAAGTTTAACTAATAATGAACTAAGTCTTCAATTCTCCTTTCTCAAAAGCTTCTTCCTTAAACTCTAAAACCAACACTTTCAGTGAGATAATAGTCTCAGTAAATAAAACAAGTTCTGAAAGAGTTCACAAATAGTGTTATTCTTAGCCAGTGCGGTAACTCAAAAAATCCAACCATGCATCCACAAAATTAAATTAAAAACATAATATATATATATATATATACTTATAAAAAAAACCACAAATTTATTTATACAATGAAAGAACATTCTAGTAAATAAACACCAATTTTTCATTGCATTCAATTATTGAACAAACAAATATCACAAACATAACTTAGTGATTCTCATAATCACTAGACTCAACTCTTTGGTTCCTAGAACTGGTGTGGATCTCAGATTCTTCAAAGGTTCTGAGTTCATATCCATATAATGACGTCCCACTACCTTCCTCATCCCATATGGAGGTATCTTATATCTCTTCCCATCCCCCAGATGGAGGTATTTCATGCATATTCAATTCTCAAAATAAAATATGCACTGCCACCACTCAGAAGATGATGATCAATTCATACATAATTACAAAATATCATTCCAAATAACTACCAAATAAATACTCTAATTTCATACACACCAATAACTCATAAAGTCATATCCCAAATTATAGCATCATATGAGTCAATTAATAATTAACTATGAAATAAAACACACACATATATTATCAAAATATATTTTAGTTGATATATATGATAGTTAAAAACAAAACTCAAGCAAGCTTATTCATGAATTTTAAAATAAATTTAAAGATTTAATATGCAACCAATGAAGATTTGTACATTACAATACCCATTTTCATAAAATTAAATTAAACCCCACGAATAGTAAACCTACATATTGGTATGATTATATCAAACATTTAAATTGTAATATCACTAAATTTAATTAAGGTAATCTGGGTGTTATTTGCGTAATTAAACGGATTTACGAAAGTAAGGGCAGTTTGGTCTTTGTCAGAGGTTCGGGTGTAGTTAGTAATTGCTGGATGTACCCCTGTTTCTTGTTAAAAGCCAGCAGATTACGTTTTCTGCCTATTTCTTCTTCTCTTTTCTTCTTTTCTGGTTTCTCCTCAATCCTAAGCTCTCTTCTTGCCTTTTCCACTCGATTAGTGGCTGAAATCACAAAACAAGCAAGGAAGAAAGCCTTTTTCTTTGTTCTTTGTTGCGTTTGAGCTTGGGTGTTGGTGATTTGAAGAGAAGAGTGGGTTTTGAATCTGCCCATTTTTGTTCGGCGCCGCTGAACTGCGATTGGAAGCCATAGAGTGCTGGTCTACCCTCCATTTTGGTCTATTGAACTCTAAGGTTTGAAATCTCCTCCTATTTTCTCCTTGATTCTTGAGGTTAGGGTTAGGGTTTGGAGTGAGATTGATGAATGCTGAGTTTTAGGAGGGTGAGACAGTTTTGAAGTATGATTTGGAGTGTGTAGAAGTTGATTTTAAGTTGAAATGGTGTTCCATGCATAAATTATGCATGCATGTTCTTGACAGCCAAGAACACCTATTTGGGCAGTTCTGGTGTTTTGTCCATAGCAGGAGCTATCGGTGTCCAAATGGTATGAAACCAGTGCCATTTGAAAGCTAAGAGAATTAGGTTTATTCTGGAATTTTCGTGCTATTTTTGGAGACTCCTAGAAATTGTGGTGCAGAGTTATAACAGGCTGTTATACTCTGTTTTTAGCAGATTTTTCTGCTGCAGAGGTCTATTTTGCATAAATCATAAATCTGTCTAGGATGATCCAAATCGAGTGCTTTTTGTGGCTATAGAAAGATGGGTATGTGAACTTCATGCCTGTAAAATATCAGCTCATTTGGACAAGTAACCTGGTGGGGGTTGTCATTGAAAGATGGCTGTTTGAGTTGGTATGTTGCTGTCAGCACTATTTTAGTGCGTGACAGTTCTGGTTTTTGGTTCACTGTAGAGGCTGTGGTTCATGGTTTTTGATGAAACCAGTTTGTTTAAAAGATGAGAGATAAATCTTGATGCCTCTAAATTCTCGTGATTTTAGGAGCTTCCCACAAGGATTTGTGATTTTTCCAAGTGGGTGTAAAATCTGCAGAATTTTATGCAGCAGTTTATGCTTTTCCATATGTTTTGCTAAAAATAAATGCTTTGTACGGATAGGATGGTGATTGATATGTGTTTGTATGCCTTGTATAGGGCGTGACACCGCGGGTGTCAGTGGCGTAGGCCACAGAGCAAGGGAAGAACTCCAGAGCTCGGCTTTGCCAAGCAAGTTCTTGGTCCCTTGGGGATGTTTCCCATTTGTTGAGCTCCACAATACTCCGAGGGAGTGATGGTTGCATTCATGATACATGCATTGATGGTTGTTGCATACTCATAATGATATATGCTTGTTTCTATGCTTGTATGTGTATGATACCTGTTGTTAGATCTTCTGTCCAGTTAGATAGATATGGACCTCCCTAAGAGTAGAGCGCACCTCCTAGTTTGGTTTGCTCTTGGTTGATGAGATCCTAGGGTGATGATGATCCCTTAAGACCAAGAGATAGGTGTGTCCCATTGCGGTTGATTGCCTATTCTCGGAGGTACCATATACGTGCGTCCATGCGTAAGGGGTAGCTCCCGATGGGATGGCACGGGTGTGAATTCCGGTTTCACACTGAGGTTTGGTGTTGATTAGATCCACCTTACATTAGAGCTAGATGACTTGCTTGTATTATCATGAGGGCCGGGAGACCGGGCCGGGAGGCCAGTGTGATTGTGATGCCCTATGTTTGTGTCATGAAAAGTGAGCTAGGGTGGAGGAGATGCCTCCAAGGACCCTGAGCTTACTGAGATGTATATCTCACCCCGTGTGGGGTTTATGTTGTTACAGGTGACGCTTCTAGCAGAGAGGAGCGGTCTCAGGGCGGGAGACCCCAGTAGAGACACTGTTTGCCTGGCTGTGGACAACTGAAGAGGAGCTGGGTAGCTCATTTTGCTTTGATGGTTGTTTTGTACCCTTGTAGAGGGAAGGTGTGTGTGTGCACACATGATATGTTTGTATATGCTTTGTATAGTTTTGTATACCCTTATGTGAGGAAGTGGTCTTTGAGGCCAAGGCCAGTGTTGGCTCATTCTTTTGTATAACCACGGGTGTGGTTTTGATACTGATGTATATATGTATATAACCAGCTGTGATATGTTATTGATGTTTCCTCCTGATTATATCTGTTGAGATATTTTGTTTATCTGCCTATGGTTTTGTTATTCTGGATAAGCAGGGACTTGTGTTGTTTGTGATGAGATGTTATATGTTCCATACATAATGAAATCAAGAAATATGGTTTTCGATTATGCTTCTGTAAAGTTTATAATTAAAGTGATTAAGCGCTATTCTGATATAATAAATGTTAATACACTGGAGGCCTACAGGTTGTTACATAAATAATTTCATGCAAGAATGCTATAGAACCTAAATTTTACAATCTTCAAATGGATTAATTCACACAACGATTAATATATCAATTTATCAATTTATGAGCGGTACACTAAAAAACTCGTGTTTTTAAAAATTTATACCATGAAAGTTTAGAAAAAGAATATTATCTTACTCACCTCTTGAAGCACATGACAATTCACACGTTATTTGCTTATTATTCATATTCTCCATTTTGGGGGCCAACACGATTCTTTTTGTTTCTTCTTTCTTCTCTCAATCCTATATGATATATTAATTTTTCATTTTCTGAGAGAGACCGTCTATAAAATTCTAAAAGAAGAGACTTGTCTATCCTTATATAATATAAAAATATATGATTTAAAGTTAGGCCATATGAAATATATTCCTAATAGATTTAGCTAATCAAATATTCATTTATCTTTTTCTACTCTATTATTTAGATTTATCTGATTATTAAAATTATCTAATATTTTATTTTCTTTCAAGATATATTATGATAAAATATGATAAAATTTAAATCATTTTTGATGATTACAAATTCAAAAATGATTACAAATTCAAATGTAACAGTTTTTTTTTTATCCAAACTGGCTATACAATGCTATATTATTACCATAAGAGTTATCTTCACAATAGTAATAATCTTTTAATTACTTTAATTAGGATATAAAGCTAGCACACTTTCTTTTATAATTATAACATAATCTCAATAATCTTATATCAACTACCTAATTTTTTGATTGATGAAATAATTATTTAAGTTGATCAATTTTAAATAAAGTAATTAAAACAAACATATTTTTTTAATTCAATTATTTTAACGATATTTAATATATCATAACATAAACATTCCAAATATATATTAAAAGGATTTATACTATATAAACTCTTATACTAATGTAGGGAAATGACCATCCTAGATCACCCCCTCGAGAATGACCTCATTGTTGGCATTTACAGGGTGTTCCTATTCTAAATCCAATTTCACAATTAACAACGAATGCATTCCTCCATTCGATCCAATTCTTGATTTAATTGTGTTTGTGTTGTATAGGCCATATTGGTAGGGAACGTGGGGCAAGCGTTGTTCCAAGAAAAGGGAGGGAGGGAAAAGCAAAAACAATTTTTTCCAAAAAGGTTAAGTTCTAGTTCCCACATGTACATTCCTTACAATCTCCATTATATCACATATTCTAAGTTGTTTTTGTCATTAATTACAGGGAATAGAGACTAATGAGAGGATTAATTTGACATCATCATAACTTTTTCATAAAGGTGTTTTGTGAGTTTTTATTTTCCTTCATTTTTTGCAGTAAACCATTTCAAATTCAAACATCATTTTCTCTTGCAAAGTTTTCAATCTTAGAAAGCCTTTTGATTCTTTCAAAGATGAGGTGTGTTATGTGATATAACACCAAGGTAGGCAAAACACTTATTACTTAGGCATTCTTGGTTGTTCAACTGATGAATGCAGCATGATGGCTTCACTAATAAGTACTCATTTGTGTTCCATTAACACCAAAACATGTTTATGAAAACTAGGTGAGTTTATAGTGAAAAACTGAGAAGAGAGAATAAGTGAAGAAAAATCAAAAGTGTTGTTGCAAACTGAGAGGGTAAAATTCTGGGGAGATCTTCACCAATGAGTCATGAGCTAACCACATAAGTGAACTTGATACCACACTTTCACCCAAAATCTTAAGATTTTGGGTTTGTGGATGTTTCCTCATTTGTGTTACTAATATGGGACTTCATCTTTACACTTGTACTCCAATAACCCCCCTCAAGTGTTAGTCTCTTTTACATGGTAAATGCCCCTCAAGCGCAAACTATTCAATCCACAAGTATTCAATGGTGACCACCAAAGCCCAACATGGTCTAGTTACTTGTACCTCTGCTCCACTGTTTCATGACCACGAGACATGCCACTTGGCTTCCATTTATTAGGAATACTTTCGATCTCCATATATGGACTTATCGTTAGATAGACTTTCGACACAAGGATCCCTATGCCTGAATCCAAGTCACTTTCCATTATACTTATTCGAGCCGGTCACTTGGTCAAACCATCAGCTCTGATACCAATTATTGTGCAAATGGAGGGGTTAAAAATCCAAGGAGATCTTCACCAATGAGCCTCAAGCACACCACAAAAGATAACTTGACATTACATTTTAACAAAAAAAATCTTAAGGCTTTAAGGGATCCCCATGCCTAATGTTGGACTTCAACCGATGTGATGTAGATCTCCTTGGTGTTTTCTCCCCTTTGGATGTTCACACTTGCACTTCAACAAAAAAGTGATACAAAAGAGGAGTTTGGCTTGTCAACAAAAGATATATAGAATAACTAACAGAAAAGGAGAGTACAGGTGGTGTCTTTAAACCAACCAATGATTGTGATCTTGTCAACAATGCCTAGTTATGTTAGTTCTCTTTTACATGAATACAAGAATGTATTTCTTGTTAAGAGGCGTCATTAGCTTTTCTTCAATCCTAGAGTTGGGTGTGGTTTCACCTACCCAAGGAGAGATTTTCAAAAGAAAAGAAATCCAAGATATTCCCTAGAAGGAACAATCCTTTTCAAATTATTGAAAGGATTAATGATAACACTTGCAAGGACTTGCCATGCAAGTATGGTGTAAGCATTGCCTATAATGTGTCTGACTTAAGTCATTTGATGGTAGAGGATGATTTGAGGAAAAATCCTTCTCAAGAAGATGCCAATGATGAGGAGATGAATAACACAAGTAAGAGCACTTAGGGAGAGACATATTTAAATCTTACTCCAATACTCATTTGACTAGTTACGAGATATTATGCAAAGAAGTTCAAAGAACTTATTGGATTGTATCAAACAACTTGGATTTAAGCTAGCACAATTTCATAGAATGTAAGCAATTCAAAATCAGGGAAATTAATATTAGAAAAACTTCTAGGATTGGGATTCACCCAATGATAGTTAATGGATAATTTCATTACCTATATGCTCTGGTTGGTTCTTAATTGAAAGTGAAGTAACCTAAGTTATCATATATTCTCTTTCAAGACACAAAGGGATATCTATTTGAATTGAGTCCTACTTTTGATGTAACTATGTTCAATTAGACTTATTACATTCTTTGTTAATTCAGTTTCTCCTCATAGAGGAATTAAATATACTTTTATGACCTACATCTTATATGTGTTCCTTTCCTATAGATTCGATGCTTAGGTTCACCTTTTAGTTTTTCCCTAAGCACCTTATGTTACACAAATTGGTGATTAGTCTCTTTGCGTAATAAATCACAATAAAAAAATCTAATGAAGAGCTCAATTATACACATAGGAAATCAATCAACATCCATTAAAATATACCTACTCCTAGAAAAAAAATAGGAACTAACACATAGACATGAATAGAACTTGAAACAAAAAAAAAAAAAAAAAGCAACATCTAAATCAAGTAAAAAATGAAGAAGAATCACTCTTACCTATAATCCTAAATCGTTTCAATGTATGAAATTTAGAATCCTAACACACTCACATTTATATATTAAGGGTGTTTGTAGTGTGATTTGGTTTAATTATTTTATTATTAAAAAGTCACTCAACCAAACATTAAAATTATGTGGTTTGGTTTGAATTTTAATATCAAATTCAAACCAAACCAATCTTTTGCGATTTGTTTAGATAAGTTTTTAAAGTTTTTACTAAAATAATTATTCTATTAAATTTTCTCTACTTATTAATATGTTGAACATTTTATAATAAAAATCTTTCAATTTTCGTCCATTTAAGCATCTATTAGCCAAAACGGGATTTAGGTATTATATTATATATTATTATACAAAACTAATAAATATTATAAAAGAAATAAAAAGTTTATCAATATCATGCATGTTATTTTCTAGTACCTGATCTTAATTAGAGCTAGTTAATTAAGATTTATTTATTTTGAATAAACATTTTTTGTATTATTTTTTCTAATAATTATAAAAACATCACTATAAAAATATGTCATGAAATAGATAAAAAAAGCTAGATGTTGTTGTAACACCCGATATTTGTTTTATATATTTATTTATCAAATAAATATATTATGTATTGCGAAAATATTTTCTTTATAATTAAATAAATAAATATTACTTTGGGTTATTATGTGGAAAAATAGAATGGGTTTATTTTATAAAAAAATATAAAAATAAAAAAGAGTTTTATGAGCATGCTTCGTAAGTAAGTTTGGTCTTTGTGTGTGTTAGTGTGTTCAATAAAATAACCTGAATCCTTTTGCAAAAGGAAAAACAATTTCTTTCTTATAGAAAACTCTCACCTCCTTTTTTTTCTATTCTTGGAATTCTTGCCACCATAGAGTCTTCATAGAGAGTTCTGTTGAAACCGTGAGTTGGAGTCAGAATAATGACTCTTCTCTAGGATTTATTCTTTTTGAGAGAAGAGGAGAGTGAGATTATGACATTATATTTTCCCCTTTTCTGTCTACTTAGAGATTTTGATGAATCAATATTCTATTATATACTTATTTTCACTTGCAATGATAATTTTATTTCCTGAACTTGTACACAACAAATACGTAAAGATTGTGTTGCATAATTCCTTTGAATTTAATAAAAGGTCTTGCAATCTTATATTCATATGCGCGAAGTTTTTTTCCTTCAAAAATCGTGACACTGTGCTGTGCATATGCTTATTGATACATTTAGATTTAGTTTATATGCTCAATTCACATGTGAAGTTTCTCTGATGGAGAGGGTGCAATGGTTATCCCCAAAAATTGCATTCCAGTTGCCTATTTAAGTGTGTGTTTGTGTGTCTATATATATATATATATATATATATATATATATATATATATATATCCGTATGCGTCAATTTCCTTTTGAGATCCCAATCGTATGTCCTTGCATATTCAAGTCCTAGAGTTTTCCTAAATTTGCGTGATTGTGTTGTAGTTATTAAAATAAAAGATTTTGGCTTATGAATGCGCCTTTGTTGCAGCGTGTATGTGTGTTCATGCACTTGGACAATTTACAAATGTATAAAGTTTTCTTCTTTCATTAATATTATTTTTATATTATTATTTGGAATAGGCAATTGGAAACTTGCTTTTGAAACTCAACATTCAGAATATTGAGTGCTGGTTATTATATATGTAATAAGTGTGTATATATATATATATAGTTATTTATATATTTACTTTATATATATATATAGTACTCGTGAACATTGTTATGAATGTTATGATAGTGTGAAAATGTCATGGATGTCTTGTATGTATCATGCATCATATCATGTTGTATTTCAAGGGATGGAGTTGAGTTAACAGGAGAGAATATGAATGAGTTGAAGTATGACTCTATCTTTGGGGTTTATATTTTATTTGAAATCTTCGTATGATTTATGCTGATCCCATGAGTTGGAGTATCCTTGCAAGACAAGGTAACCCTGACACACCATTGACTGTCTCATCTCAATGAAAGTGTGTTGTTGGGTTTTTCATGGTGTAAAAATCTTTCAATTGCATGTTCTCTTGAGTTTCTTTCAAAAGTGTTTTATTGATATCACATGCATATATACATAGTCTTGAGTGGAATCTGCATCATAATGCATGTGTCTATAATAAACTAAATGATTATCTGACTATGATACAAATATTTGTCAGTATGATGATAGATTTCTTAATTGTTTTAAATACTTACTATGCTATAAGTGGTGAGATATATCTTACTTCCCTATCTTTATGTGTTGTTTGTGTTTAGGCTAATTGCTATTTGCAGGTGAGATTCAATATCATACTGAGAATGATTCATTAGGAGAGATTTAAACTTTAATTTGGAATCTAATTATTTTATGTTTCCTTATGAGTTGTAATAGTATGATAGATTGTGACACCGAGAGTAGACTTATGTTTATTTTTCTCTTTAAATTTATGTTTTAAATTATAATAATTTAATTATGAATTTTAAGTAGCCTTTGGAGAGCAAATACGTTAAATTACTAATATCTATATATTTGCGTGGACGGTGTAAAGATTAAAGTTTCATGATACCTTTTATTTTATAAGAATTGTTTTTAAAATCTTAAATATTACATTCAATTAGCAACATTTTAATTGTTGAAAATGTAAATTATACAAATAGTAACGCGGCTAATTTCCAATATGGCATTATACCATTAATACTGTTATATAACATTTAACTTTTATAAACCCTATTTATCAACTTATTTTTGTATAAAAAATCCCATTTGTTTATAGACTAGTTTGTTTAAAATTAAAAAAAAAAAAACAATGCTTTTTAAAAGCGCTTTTTAAGAAATATAAAAGATTCGGTTTTTCAAAAATAAAAGAGCTTTTATTATTATAAAAAGCAGTTTAATTAGAAAAATACATAAAGAAAGCAGAAAAACTACTTATTTTATTAAAAAGTATTTTTTTAAAAAATTAAGCTTAAACAATCAGTCTCTTAGAAGTAAATCTCATATACTACTACTTAAAAATGCTTTTTCAAAAAAGCATTTTTTGTTAAAATTGTTTTTTGTTTTTAGGCATGTTTATTAATCTGTGTTTCGATCACATGCCTAGCTAGCAAGACATAGAATTAAAAGTGCTAGTACAATATTAGGAAAAAAAAATTGTTTATTATATTCAAATACTTCTTTATTTCTTAACAAGGAAACCCATCATTGGGATGTCCTGATAAATTAACCTTTGAATGAGCACATCATTGTTATAGGAAATACATATAAATATTGTTTGTGCATATATCAAGAGGAGATTTGGTTTAAGCCTTGAAGAATCTAAATTGGAAGGGAACATCACTTAATGCCAAATATTGGTTCCCATTCTGATCCACAACCATCCCAACATTCTTACACTAGTGCTTGCAAGAAGGGCACACACTGGGACAATATACAATTTTATAGTTATAAGCACCATCATACTTCTCAATCTAGAACCAATTGCCAATGGTTTCCTTACCCGGGTTTTCAACAACACCACCAGTGGTGACCAACCTTTGTCCCTTAGAAACATGAAAATTATCATTCTTCCACACTGTGGAATGGTGAGGACAAGTCATATTACGAGTTGGGAACATGATGTTGAGGTCAATAGAGACACGAATGACACCTTTTTTAGGGTTAACAGGTATAAACCTAAGTGGCAAGTGATGATTTATATCCACAACCACAACATTAAGAGGGCATGAGTTACCAATCTTTGTGAGGCCAAGGCCTTGTGGACTTCTACAACTTGTGTAGGGCATGGATATGAGAATGTTGTAATTGAAACCAGCCCAAAGAACTTTCCATGTGTGTCAAGCACTTGCTTAGGTGAGGCTTCAATTGCTCCAAGTAGTGGTTGTGAGCTCAAGGCAAAGAGAATAAGAACAAATGATACTAACAATGTGATGATCTTCATTATTTTTTATTGTTTTTTTGTAATTTGTGTTTTGGTTATCTTTGGATGGAGTTTAAGGAGAAAGTTTGTATCAATATTTATAGGTTGCTAGGAGGATTTATCTATGGGATTCAACATAAACATGTACACAAATAAGGTCATTGATTTGCACAATACAATTGGGCCCATATTTTCATCAATATAAGAAAATCACTTTAAAAATGGGCAAACTTAGGTGTAAATTTGCTTTTGCTACTATTTCAATATTTTCTACCATTAAGTCTAATAATATTTAATGCATACCCTGTTTTTGTAATCGCTTGAACACAATTTCAAAATGTAGAAGGACACGAAGTATCCTTGTACTCCAATAATTAGTATATTTTTCCTTTTTCAAAAAAAAAATCTACCGGTATTCTTTTCAAGTAATGTAATGATAATATATAGTAGTTTCTCTCAAATCAAGTTACTCTATCTAAATCTATGTGGACTATATACGTGGTTAGTCAACATCAATGAACATCAAGCAGAACTATATGGACTTTTGATTTGGACATGCTAACTGGACTCTTGATATTATTATTATTATTATTATTATTATTATTATTATTGAATTATTTTTCGTTGATATATTTGTAGAACTATATATTAGAATATTGCATGAAATTTTATACCACTTCAGAGACGACTAACTATAGATATATGTGGACTATGTATTTTAGGAAAGTGTAGACAGAGTTTGAGTAAATTTTCTTCTCTTCCAATAAACATGATATGGATGTTCCCCATGGGGACAAGCTAGATGTCAACAACTTTTGCATGTCAAGACATGTAAATGAGAAAATCATTAGTTAAGCATATAATTTTAATGCATCAGAATAGGCTGCACATTCCTAGGTGATTGGAGGAAAATGAATTTTCAGCACTGTGATTTTTGTTAGTGGACCTATATATGATAATACATACTTATATTAATTAATACATTGTAAATACATGCTAAATTTTTCACGAAGCCTACAACAATATCTATATATGATTTTTATATGACGGGTGAAGATGCAGGTTTGGTATGTAGAAGCTGTTGTTTATATTTGTTTTTTTTAGTTTGTTGCTTCCATCTTGTTCTTGTTTCTTTGGGCTGACAAATTAAACTTGCAAAATTTGGGCTCTTGATTTTTTGACGATTTTTTAACAATAATTTATTAGCATAAGTTGGAGAAGTAAGACTGCACATCTACCCTCCCCAGACCTCACTAGGTAGGAGCCTTGCAAACTTTGGACCTCCTTTTTAATTTCTTTGCACAAGTTGTTTACTCGTGCCAAAGCAGAATGTTGATTCTTGAATGAATAAGTTTCCTTTATTGATCTTATTAAACGTATTGGGAGAAAAGAAAAATGGAATGAGATTAGGGTGAAGAAAAATATACCAATGATTTATTAATTTTATTCCTATGGTTGAGCTAACTAGAAAATGAGGAGCATTGATCATGGTACATGAGCTGTTTGATGTGTTGGTATTGTGTTTATAGTGATTGACCTCTTGGAAGTAAAAGCATGTCTTATAATAGATTTATGTGTTTTTATTCTTAATGTTAGTTGTTTTTATTCTTGGTTAAGAATTAAGATGCTTGGTCATTATCAACATGGTTAAGTGTTGACAATACTTATTACAAGCATATAGACCATGTGGGAATGTGCATACTTGTCAATAGATGATAACTTAATTAATTGATTGATTGTATTTTCTTATATATATATATATATATATATATATATATATATATATAAAGAGTGTAAGCTTGAGGATTACTCAAATTGGTTGCAAAAGAATGTTAATAACATTAAGACGTGGAATGGGATAAGGAGTTGCTTGTAGTCTAGGAAAGTCTATAAAAATAAATGTCCTACGTGTTTTTCTTCCAATTAATATGACATCAGAATCTAACGTGGCCCCTTTTCCTCAGAGGTAACTTTCATATATCACAATTTCATGATCATATCCAAAATTCAGAAAGTGTATAGTCAGTTTCAGCAAGCTTTGCTCCATAGTTCATACAAAATCAACGACATTGGATGGCCTTCACTATTCAGTAAGGCATTTAGACAATCATTAACAATTGAATGTTTGTAGAGACTACCACCAAGATAAGTTGAATCTAACTTGAATTATGATGAATAAACATATTTCCCTCTATCACTCTCTCATTCACTATAGATATATTGTTTGTGTTGGTATTATTATTATTATTGAACTATTTTTCGTTGATATATTTGTAGGCTGTCTAAGCTTTCTTTGCATCAGAACGTAGCACATGTTTTAGCTAGGGTGAAATAAATTTGTACCTACTTATCTATCACAAACAATATTTTTTTAAGTTCTCTTCAACATTTGAATTTATATTGATTAAGAGACTTAGTATGAATTTTAGTGGACACGGGTCACATGATGATGCATGTGTCAAAAAGAGGTCGTAAATGATTGCCAATCAATGCTTGTGTTGAAAGTGAACTCAGGTTCATGCTCATTTATTTATTTCCTTTATATGGAATCAATTCGATAGTGATAAAAAATAATTAAATAATTAAATGTTTGCACCATTAACTCTATTGTAACCATTTTATCCCTTAACTTTCTATCTTTCCCTCTAATATTGTTTTACATACTAGACAATACCTTCACTAAAATGTTCTTTTTAAATCTTTTCCCAATTCAAATAAAAATTAGTGGCAGCTTTTGAACCACCACCTCTCTCCAATCCTTTCCCAAAATTTGAAAGTGGCCATCCAAATAAAAATTAATGGTTCATTGTAATATCGATTTTTTCAGAATCGATGTTGTTTTTTGCATATTTTTTTGCTATTTGTTACTATATAACATTGGTTTTTGGGATAATCGATGTTGTAATGTGGATTTCAACATTAATTTATATAACCAATGTTAAAAATGACCTACTTTTAATGACAATTGTTTCAACATTTGTTCAAAATCGATGTTGAATGTCCAAAATAACCGATGTTAAATGTCAATTTCTAGTAGTTGTATGAAAAAATATATATTTTTGGGAGAAGTCATCTACTTAAATAAATTTTAGTATCTAAAAAAATTAGTCCTTAATTCTCGGTCTAGAAATAATGGATTCAGAATATATATATATATATATATATATATATATATATATATATATATATAATGAAAGATAGCGTTAACGAAGATTAGGACATTTCAAAGAGATTTACAATTTGATTGTTCATCGTGAGTGTATTGACTATGATGACAATCATAATAGAGACGTATAAAGAAATAACATAATAACAAATTGATGGGCAATTTGGAAGAGCATATGAATGGTCGGCAAGCATGTTGTGGTTTTGGTATTTTCTTGTTGCATTTAGTTCAAATGCTTTTTAAGCAATAAAAGTATAAATATAATTTTGTCTCTCTTATAGGATATATATATATATATATATATATATTTTATCTTCATTGGACATATTAGAGAAATATCATTCCCGTGTCAATATAACTACGTCTAATTCTGAAAGGAAAAAAGTATAGAATTACTCAAATTTGGATGTAATGCATTATTTTGATTATTGATCTAGTAAAAAGAATTTATACGAATAACATTGGGTCATCGGGTGTCCATTTTTTTTAACCAGGATAAGTCAAAGACTAATTTCTTCTTGAATTGTATTGATATCTATTTAAGAGATTATTCTTTTGACTTGTAGAACGAACACTTGACGACATATTTGAGGAGCAGAATTATCTATTAATCATGTTACATCACATTAGTTTGTGTGTCCTTTAAATCCTTAACTAGTTTTCTTTTTTTATTGGTAATTAGCTATTAAAGATCCAAGAAAATCATATGGATATGAGAATCTCGTTCGTCTTATTTTTAACGTACATATCAACATAACTTCTATAAGGGTAAGCACATTTAGATCCATAATATATAACGATATGATTAAGATGCTGGGTTTTAGACATAAATAAGGGTTTATAATGGAAATAAAATGTACAAAAATCAATAATACTTTATTCAATACTTATACATGTTTCTACCGAAATCAGTGCAATTTATGTTTGGTGTATGCACTCATACCTACTATTAGCTTGGCAAGGAAACAATTAATCACAAGAAAAGGCATGGGCGCATATGGCTATGTAAAACATACAAAATTCTCAACGACAAGTAGAAGATTCATATGCAACAAGCAACTTGTCTACAAATGTTTATCTATGTTTGACAATAACAAATTACTGATTGATGAGATCTTTATGATTTAAATTAATTAGCATCAACCTGCCTAAGACTTCAGTTGTGTATTTTTAAACTAAATAACAGATACATCATATATGACTTCTCTTTTCCTAACAAACTCCATACTTGATTTTTTTTTTTGCAATATATAAAAAACAAATAAAATACATAATAAACCAATTTGTCTAATTTTCTCAATTATTTTCATTACTCTTTTGCTATTCACCCCCAACTAAATTTGTCAATAAAGTTGATGGGTTATGGTGCTTCCACCTTTAGAAGATGACGTACAGCAGAACAAAGGCATGGTGAATGAATCAGAAACACATGGGTTTGAAATGAAGGTTGTACGTTGCCCACCAAATATATAATGTTGAGTGAAGCAATCCCTCCTTAAATCCCTGTAGGTGCTTACTCAAAAACAATAAAAAAAAAACAATTGCTTACAAGTACTAAATTATGAAGAAAAGGCAAAGTCAAATTGACATCATGGAATTGAAGAAAAATATTAGCGACGTACTCTCTATTATTAATTAAAATTTATTAAAAATTACATAATCAGAATAGGGGTTCATTAAATAAGAAGTAAGAGTAAAAAAATTCTATAATTTTCACTAAATTTTTAATCAACAAAAGAGAATATTGTGTTCAATGATGTTTATTGATTTCTCATTAAAAATAATTATTCTATGGTCTAGACCACTACATATCAATCCCAACCAATTTTATGTTATATATAATATTTTTAAACCAAGGTTAGCGAACCTATGATGCATGTTCTAAAATTGTGACGATTCTTTGCTGATAAAATTATTAAAATTCGTATATGTATTTTATTATTATTATTATTATTGAATGATAAGACCAGCAGAGTGTGAACTCTCACAATTATATCTTAGGCTTGCAAATTGATTTTCTATTATATATATATATATATATATATACGCGTATTTTCATTTTTATTTGTACGCATTGTGGTTTGTGTCCGGGGGTGTTCGACCATCGAAAAATTGTTTGTTATATTTGCTTAGATGGCTATAATGACAACCATTATGATGTTCAATTGTTTGTGTGTGACAAGTGATTTTACCGCTTAAGGGGCTAGATTAGTTCCCTGAGAGTAATACGTAGGACTGAGCCTCGTCTCTCTTTCTTGTTTGCTTGTTTGTATTCATTTGTTGATGTACATGGTATGAGGACTGGAGAGAGAGTGAATAACTAGTGGTTCTATTTCCTTTTGTGAGAAGGTGAGGTTGTGTTGAGGAAATGGATGATGGATAGAGATACACTGGGGTGTAGTGGGCGGAGATATTTGAAGAACCTAGGGGAATTAGTGAGTGGTGAATACCTGGTGTTTAGTGCACTCATTTGACACGGGTAACTCACATTCCTGACTTTGCTAGTCTTGATGGGCTCTGAGACTATGTTCTTTAAGTTGGGAGATGAAGGGTCAGTGTATGATGTATCCGTATGTAGTGATCGCTCCCGACTGTCATCCATATGATTTTGTAAGACCATCAAGACCTAGAAGGATTTGTGGCAGTGATTGAGCCTTATTGTGAATTAAGTGTGATAGTTACATGCTTAGGAGGCTAGAGTATTGTTTGTTTAGATAACACAATTGTTACATAGATTATATGTTTTAAATTTTGTTTTGCTATTGCCTATTGTTTGTGGCATTTGAGGATCAGAGGACTCACCCTTACAACCAATAATTTCAGGGGGAGGTTATGGATTGATAAATGCCATATCTTAGTGAAAATCAGATTACATTTGAAGCATTTATCTTGTGTTTTAACTAAGAATAGCTGTCAAGATTTGCCCTAATCTAGTTAGTTTATGTTAAACACTTAGTAATTATGTTTCTCGAAGATTCATCCAAGTTTTATTTTTATTTTGCTAGCATTCGAGGACTTCCGAGGCTTTCGAAAAACAAAAAGCAAGCAAAAAGGGACCATAAAGCAAAATTGGGAGGTACATCAAGCAAACCAGGCCCAAAAGACCAAAAATTATTCCAGAAGGTACATTTAACTCGCCCAGGCAAGTGAATGTAGTGCAAATTGCTCGCCTGGGCGAGTGGCTCAGCAAGTGGACGTGCAAGTGGGCCAAGTGGATCAACAAGTTGGGCTTTAGCTCGCCTGGGCGACCAAAACATGAGTAAATGGGTCGCCTGGGTGACCAAAACCGCTTAGATCCACCCCTATAAATACCCATGCACCGCCAAAGGCAAAACACATTCTTCCAAGCCAAATTCTCTCTTCTCTTTCTTGTTCTAAGCTTTTCTAAGCTTTTTGCTTCTTTAATCCTTGTTTAGTGAGAGTTTAGATTAGTAAGTGAGGGAAAATTAGGGTGGAAACCCTGCCGAATCGGAAAGCGATGATGAATCCTTTCACCTATTTTTCTAAGGAGGTTCTGCCCATGCTCAGCTAGCTTTTCTCGAAGAATTGGATGTAATCTTCTTACCCTTACAGTATTTCTTTTGATATTTATTTCTGCATAAGTCTTTCTATTTATTATTGGTAAATTTATTCCGTACTTAACGCTTGATATTACTTCATTACTAATATCACGAATTTAAACTCGAAGTGAGACTGAAAAATAATCTTAGGGTTTGAAATGAATAAATTTACTCTTTACGTTACGTTGCTAGACATAGAGCATAACGTTTAGATTGCAAATAAATACGCGAATATAATCGTAACGCTGGGATATTTATTTCATGTGCGAGAAATCGATATTGGATAAATATTCTTAGGATTCTCAAATGCGACAGATCGATTTGGGGTGATCTTATGTGTGCATCAATAATAATAGAAAATAACTTATGCATGGTAATATTAATTGAATACTAAGGGTATGAATGATGAAATCCAATCCTACGTCCTTAACTTAATCAAACTCGTTTTATTAGTTTTCATAATCTTCCGTAACTTTTCGTAATCTTCCGTAATCTTCCGTATTAAGTTTATTATTTCCGTTTATTCTAAAGTTTCATCATTTCGTTATTTCCGCAACTACATGAAACTCCGTTCACACTCACTGTACATAAACTATTAAACTGTTAAGTTTTATTTGAATTAACTGAGTAAAAATCAAGTCCCTGTGGAGACGAACTTTATAAATTTTGTAA
>PYAF01001456.1:4888-20919 GCA_007407185.1 Glycine tomentella
GCATGAATGATTATCAATGGTATGCATATTGGAACTTGGATCATCAGAAGGCTTCCTTTCCTTTTACATTGAATCACAATTTTGATCTTCAAGCCTTCAAGCCTTCAAGCATGTTGAAAGCCAAAACTTTTTCCAAGTCTTTACAGATCTCTAATCTTCAAAAAGCTCCCCCTTAGTTCAGCAATCTTCCAAATCAACATTAGGCAGCTCATTAATCTCTTGGATATGTAAGAAGCAAACTTGTGTAGCTTTATCCACTGCTAAAGCAGAGTATATATCAGCTGGGAGTTGTTGTGCTCAAAGTCTATGGTTAACGCAACAACTACAAGATTTTGGTGTTGATTTAAAGGAAATACCCTCGCTATGTGACAACACCAGTGCCATAAACTTATCCAAGAATCCAATCATGCAATCAAGGACCAAACTCATCGAGATAAGGCGTCACTTCCTCAAGGATCATATCTAAAAGGGTAATTGTTCAATTGAATTTGTTGATACTCTTAATCAATTGGCTGACATATTTACAAAACTCGGGTCTCCATAAGCCTCGGAATAATGGCAATTAGTAACTCTCAATGACGAAGTCTCGAAGCAGATTCCCAATTCCATCTCTCAAATAAGAGTATTCGCGGGTAAGACTCCTACCTGGAGTGGCAAGAGATAGGTTTTATGCACTTAGAAACATGTTAGGTATACTTGATTAAGCAAATATATGTTAGCTTGTGATATGAATTGCCTCTTTGTGTGATGAATTTTGAAATAAGTAGAAATAAATCAATGCATAATCACTAAATTGTCTACATAATGCTCTGGAATAATCAATTATTTGATGCTTAAACCTTGTCTAAAAGCTATTTTTTGGCTTAGGTAATAGATTACAACCTCGGTTTAATCAATTACGGTCCATAAAAATTGAGTTCTCAGCTTTCAATCTCTCTGGAGTAATCGATTACACTAACAGATTAATCGATTACGTACCATTCATAGCATACTATGTAATCAAATCTCTCTATGCTAATCGATTACAACATATGGTAATTGATTACATAGTGTTATTCTGGATTGAATGTCTCCCGGAATAATCGATTACACAGCGAATTAATCAATTACACCATGTTGAATAGCCTTTGCTAAGCTCGAATTTATCGATTATAGAGCTTATGTAATCGATTATGTATGGTGTTACTGCAACTTCTGTAGATTTCTTGGAAATCTAAACTGCCATATCTCAATTTAAATTCAAAATTCAAACTTGTAAATGAGTAAGTTAAGGCTCTGGGAACACGAGAAAGTAGTTATACCATTCAAAATTCAAATTTGAACTCTGAATCACTCTATAAATACAGCCTTCATAGGAGATAAAAAATTCACACCTATCAAACTCATATTCTCTATGAAAACTGAGTTTTCTCCTTCATTCTCTATATCCCAAACACTACCCATCAATCTCTTCCACCCAAAACTACCATGTCAACATCAAAGAAAGCCAAAACTAGCAAAAGAAAGGCTGGAGAATCATCTGCTTCTACTGTGAACAGATTGAATCTCTGGTTTACTAAAGAAAAGCATAAGTTGAACTACATGCAGTTCAATGCTACTAAGTTAGTGATGCCACCCAAATATTTGGACATTTCTTGGTTCATTAAGGAGGGATTTCAATTCCTTGACTTGCTGGAGATTCAAGGGTTGAAAAAGTTCCTTGGACTCAAGGGTACTTTTTACCCTGAACTGGTAAAGGTGTTCTACACCTGTGCAAAGGCCAATATGGATGGGGTAATTTGTTCTTAAGTAAAGGGAGTACCTATGGTGATAGATGAAAAAGTATGGCTGGTTGTTGCTGGAATTTCTTCTGAAGGTGTAAGGACATTTGATGAAGAGATATGGGCTATAATAAAATTGAAACTTCTAGAGGAATGCTTATTGACCCCCAAGATAGATTGAAGACTAGACTTCGTGTGGGAAATTTGACTGGGGAAGATAGGTTACTCCACTACATAATAACCTATATCCTTACCCCTAGGTCTACCAACCATGCTCAAATCACAGATGATGATTTGCAACTGGTCTATGGCATGAAGACCTCCACACAGATCAATTGGATCATGATCATTGTGGAAACTATGGTGAAACCCATTAGGCTCGTTAGCTATAATTTTCCTTATGTTGTCCTTATATCCAGGTTCATTGACTACTTCCAAATTGATGTATCAAATGAGGTGGTTGACAACACAACTAACATCACCAACCTCATCAAGGAGAAGCATCTGAATAAGCTTGGATTGATCAAGACACCCCATGGATGGCATATGGCTGGTCAACAACCTCAAGCTAAAGGTGCAGGAGGTGCTGAAGAAGGGGTTGAAGAAGCTGAAGAAGCTGATGAAGGGGCTGCACAACAACCATATTCTCCTTTTAAATCCCTTATGATTCAAAAGATGGATGCTCTTCTGACCCTACATCATGAGCATAGGGCAGAAACCAACTCTACAATGGAAGAAATCAAATCTAGAGTAAAGAACATTGAAGCTAGGCTGGTCTTAGATGACTTTAATATGCTCTAGATTAGGAGATCTTATGTTCATGTTTTGTTGTATTGCTCTGTTTTCCTATTTTGACTAAGTTCTTTTTTTCGGCATATGTGTTTTGCTTTATCCATTCAATAAAATGTTATTTCTTCCTTACCTATTTTTCATACTATATTTTTGACTTTAATATACCAAATAAGGGGAGAAATATATATAACTAAATTGAACATTGAACATATTATGAAGTTGTAGATACTATACAAGATAGGGGGAGCAATTAAAAGAAATTGGTTGTGTTTATGCAATGATTCTTAACAATTGATGTTAGCAAAAGGCTCTGAGATAATTTCAGGATAAGAATGAAGCTTCCTTCCAACTATTCATCTTGTCTCATGTGATTAAAGGATAACAAATTTTCAATTGGTATGTGGCATGATCAAAGCCAAAAAAGGGGGAGATTGTTGGATACATGGGAGCTGATCAAGAATGATGAAGAGCTGATCAAGGATGATGAAGAAGCTTTTGGATTTTAGCTTTTTACATGCAATTCAATTGAAGGAATTTGTAATTTGTTAAGATTCTTTAAGAGGTTTAATCTAAGATCCTTACATTGCACAAATCATAATCATAATCATGCATACATGTTTTAAGAAAAGGTTGAATGATTACATGATGCATGTGGAATGATTCTCTCTTGACTTTGCTTTTGAAAAAGCAAATATGTTTGCATTAATCGATTACTCTGTTTCTGTAATCGATTACATAAGCAAAGAATATTTCAGAAAAGTCATATAGAACACTTTAATCGATTACAAGCCAAGTATAATCGATTACATAGTTCATTTCATACATTAAGCATGTCTGTCTTAATCGATTACCACTCTTTTATAATCAATTACTAAAGCTTATTTTCTAACTGAGTTTGTCTGCTTTAATCGATTACGTTTTTGATTAATAAATTACATTGTTCATCAAAGTTTTCCAGAACTACTCAAGAACATTTTAATCGATTACTTGGCATATTAATCGATTACATGCAGTTAATTTTGTTTTTTATTTAAAGTTGTTGGGTCTGAAACTTCAAAATGAATTAATCTTTTGAATTTACAAAATACCCAACACAAGCTAAAGCTCTCATAGGTCCAAGAAACAATTTTCTGAGTATTAGATTTCTTGCTTAAGATCAAAAGATCTTTTGCTTCATAGTTGAAAATGAGTTAAGGCAAGTTCTAGAGAATAAGTTCAAGAGAGAAGATTATGAGCTTTAACATTCATGCAACCTGGATTTGATTGGTAACCTCATTCATGCATTCATCCATTCATTAAGGATAACAGGTTGTGTCTCTTTTGAATATTCCTTTTAGATTTTTATGTGTTTCAAATTTCTGTTGTAAATCTAAGTTTAAGTAGTTTCTTTCAAGCTTTCTAGAGTAGTGTTCTATAGGGGTAAAGATCTGAGTAGGGTTCTCAGGTTCTTTGTGATTTGATTTCTAATAGGATGTTAGAATTCTGATTCTTTGTCTACGGTTGATAAAGAACATCACTTGTCGTTGTTTGTAAAGAACATATTTGAATTAGTGGAACTTTAATCTAGTTTGATTAGAAGAACTGAATGTAGCTTCTCTTGGGAAGTGAACTAGTATATGTGCTTGTGTTACTTTCTGTTGTTCTATCTCTTCTTGCTATCTTGATCTCTTAACTGTTGTAATTTCTTCATTACAAAACAAGTGCATATTTTTGTCATTGAAGATCCTTACACTCTGATTTCTTAAAAGTTTAAAAAGGTCAAGTTTATACCAATTCACCCCCCTTGGTATTTGAGTGTATTCATATTGTTTTCATAAATGAAGTCAAGATCTGATATGTCACTTTCTCTATCAAAAGAAGAGCTCTGCTAGGCAAGAACTGCTTTGACACAAAGATGTGACTATCTGCTGCAGTTTTCTTACATGCAAGCGTTGAAGAGAAGACTCTATGCATGAGTAAAGGACATGAATTAAATACACCCAGTGACCTTCTTTTATCAGACGAAGATTAAGTGAAGATTTATCTGTTGGGAGATAACAAATACTTGAAGATGAGACCTATATAAACAAGAACCTTTGAAGACTAAAGCAGTTGATCTTGCGCAAAAAAAAAAAAAAATCATCTTTTATTCTTCAACAAGCTATTTGTATACTCTTGAAAAGTTAGAAAAAAACTCTCAAAACACCTTGAACACTTTGAGAGAAAAAGACTAACCATTGATATGTATATTTGTCTATAAGACAATTCTAGATTTAGTCTCTGAGCAAAATTCAAACACAAATATTTTCTGATTTTTTTAGAGCTAGCAGTGGCTTGGTAGGACAAAGAATAATGGGTGTTGCTCAAGTTTGGGCTAGAGCTTGATTTGTAAGACTCAGAAGTCGACGTGATATAATACTTGTAGCTTGTGAAAAGTTAGTGGACATTGGTGTTTTACCAAGAACTTGATGTAGTTTCAGTGGAAGAGATGAACCCATATCACTCTCTGTCTATTAATTCTTCTTTTTTTTCCTCTGCTTTTAATTGACCCTGGGTTTGAATTATTTTTTTAGTCATTTGAGAACATCTTGTGTGTTATGCAAACTTGTTTTCTCATCGTTTGAGTGTTCTTGTTATAAAATATGTTATCTGTGATCTACTTTTTACA
The DNA here is from genome assembly GCA_007407185.1 of Glycine tomentella. NCBI lineage: Eukaryota > Viridiplantae > Streptophyta > Magnoliopsida > Fabales > Fabaceae > Glycine > Glycine tomentella. The sequence continues at coordinate 10,088 of PYAF01001456.1, forward strand.
AAGTTTTCTTCTGAGGCGAAAAAATTTGCTAGTTAGAGAAAAAGGTTTACAAATTAAGCTAAAATCACAATTTAATTCTCTTCTTATGATATTTTCCTTTGTAGGGGTCAAAGCAAAAAAATTCAAAATTTAAGGGATTAAAAATATATTTTAGTCTTTTTTATGGTATACATAAATTTTAATGTAAAATATGTGATTAACATTAATTTAACTACACATTTCAAATAGGCTTTTGTTATTGGCACCATCGTGTTATCGACAATCCTTGCATTTGATTTTTTATTTTGACAAAATACCCCTTAGAAAAATGAATTTTTGTTTTCTATTATATAAAACAAAAATATATTTTCATATTGTATTGGGATGTGTGTTCGAAGGACGACAAAATGGAAATGCATTTCTGTGTTGTATAATAGAATAATGCAAAATGAAAACACATTTTTATTTTGTCTTGGAAGCACACACCTTACTACAAAATGAAAAGGCATTTTCATTTTGTATTGAAAATCTAAGTGTAAGGACCCTCATTATGGCGCGGTTGGCACCAGACCCCGTGCGGTTAGTGCCGAGATTGCTCAGCAAAAAAACCCTGTGAGGGGTGTGGCGCGGGTAGCGCCAGACCCACTGGAATTCCACGCCAAGGGCGCCAGGCTGGCGCTGGGAGCGCCAGATGCTTTGGAATTTGACGCTAGAGGCGTCAATGTGGCGCAAGGGGCGCCAGGTGTTTTCCAGCCCACGTGAGTCGCGCCATGGCCGGCGCAGATGGTGCGGGAAGTGGTCTGGAAAACCAAGTTTCACTGGTTTTCCACGCGGTCAGCGCCAGGTGTGGCGCGAACGGCGCCATAGGCCAAGGGAGGTTGGCGCTGATGGCGCCAGTGTGGCGCGGGTGGCGCCACAGGTTCTGGAAGTTGGCACTGGGGGCGTGGGAGTGGCACTGGTGGTGCCACATGCACCGCCATGTTGGCTCGGTTAGCGCCAGAGGTGGCGCGATCCGCGCCAGACCTCGGGCAGGCCCAATATAAAGGACAGAACGCGTTTTGTTGAAGAAGAAACTTCTTCTTCTTCCTCCCAACGCCCTGGACCTCCATTAGAGCAGTTCCAAGCTTCCTTGGACCTTATATACTAGCCTAAACACCTCCCAATGACCCTTAAACTTGAGAGAACCGATTAGAAAGCTATAATCCTTCGTCCTTTTCTTAGAAATTTCTTTTGTGAGCAAAATCCCTTCCCTCAGAGAGCCCTCTGAAACTTGAGTTTTGCGAGGAATCAAAGCTCAATAGGGACAATAGAGCTTGAAGAACCAGTCCTGCAGCTTTTCTGGTCGCCACTGAGGTAAGAAACTCAAGTTTCTTCGGTTGGTTTTGAGAATTGGGGTTTTCTGGATTTTGTGACCCATATTGATCTGTAGGGAAACATGTTTAGAACGGTCTAGTGATGAAGGATTAATTTTCAGTTTTTGATTTAGAGAACTTTGAATCATGGCTCGGTGTAGGCATGTGTGACTGATGTAGAGTCACTTGTTGTTGGTTTTCTGACATGCTAGAGTCTTGATTATGATTGTTATGAGCCTGAAAGGCTAGATGAACGGTGCTTTGAGTGAGACTCAGACCGTTCCAGTGATATTTGAATTATGGGCTAATGTTGGCCAGAGCTTATATGTATAGGCTGTGCATTGAGTCTGGGATGACTCAGATGCTTGGTATGCGGCCTTGAGAGACCTTGTAAAGGATTATGATGGCTTAGTGTGTGCTGGGTTGAAATGGTTGAACCCTAGGATAGGGGAATTCTGTATATGATATGTTTTGTGTTTGAATGCCTGTGGATTGGTTTTGATGTTAGTATATGCCTTGATTAGGGCGTGATATTGGAACTGTTGGTGGCAGGAGCCACAGACCAGGGAAAGAACTGCAGAGTGATACTTTGCCAGGTAAGTTCTGAGTCCCTGGGAAATGATTTCCCACTTGGTTGCACACCACACTCCGGGGGAATGGTGGTCATATTCATAATGCATGCATTGATTGTCACATACTTATATTACTATGTGTGCATTTGGGCCTGGTTGTGCTATGAACTGTGAAAGCCATTGAGGGTTCTCTGCCATGTATTGAGGGCATTGAGGGTTCTCTGCCATGTGAAACGACATTGAGGGTTCTCTGCCAGGGCATTGAGGGTTCTCTGCCATGGGTGTGTAGCAGATAGTTGCTCATGTGTATGAGGGTCAGAGGGCCAGGCCATTGGGCCAGATTTGATGTGTGTACTTGTCTGATGTTTGTATTGTGAATTGTGAGCCAGGGTGGGGATGATTTCCCAAAGACCCTGAGCTTACTGAGATATGTATCTCACCCCGTGTGGGGATTTGTGATTTCAGGTGACTCTTCAGGCAGAAGAGAGCAGTCTCAGGGCAGGAGGCCCGAGTAGAGACATTTCTGCTTAGCTGAGAGCAGCAGATGGAGCTTGAAGGCTCAGTTTTGATTTTTGTTACGTTTCGTACCCGTGATAAGGGTTGTATAAGGGTTGTATAGTTCTGTAAACCCTCGGTGAGGGCTGATATGATTTGTATCACCACGATGTGGTGAAGACACTGATGTATATGTATGTACAGAACTATTGATGATATGATATGAGTTTCCTCCTGAGTATATTGTAGATGTTTATTTATCTGTCTATGTTTATGTATGAGAAACTGGATCAGCAGGGGCGTAAGTTATGTGCCTTGTATAAATGTTTGCTTCGATATATTTTATTCCATACATAATGAATCAAGAAAAACGATTCTATGCTTCCGCTGAGTTTTAATTAATGTTAATGAGGCGCTAATCTGATATTGTTAATGACAACGCACCGGAGGCCTACGGGGTGTTACACTAAGGCCCCTATAAATATACAACAAGATACAAACCAACATGATCCATACCATGATAATGTTGAATATAAAATTAATAAGTTTGATATCAATGAGTCTTTGTTTAATGATATTACTACAATTACTCCTTAGTAATATCAACCACATTGTCATTATTTCTAGTCACAAACACAGATATGATTTTTGTATTACTTTTAGCTCCAAAACAAAAACTCATTTTCATTTTGTTTATTTATTTGTAACCACAACAAAAATGCATTTTTATTTTGATTATAAAAACAACAAAACTAAATCGCATTTTTGTTTTTGGTTATTGATCAATAACAGAAATGGAAATGCATTTTTGTGAGATCTAACTTTAGTGGAAATATGTTTCCATTTAAGCTTGCACAAATGGGAAAAAAAAAATGAAATGAATGCAAGTCCTATGTACTTACCTCCGACAAACAACTTCTTCAGCGAGATGTCAGGCAATGCAACAGCTTGAAAGGGGATAGGGTTGGGGAGAGGAGAGGAGAAGGGAAGCATAAGGTATAACAGTAATGTAATGTGTTTTTGTAAAACTAGGGGGTTCCATTCGCAAACAAGGTGGTATCAATAATAGTTGCCTCCAAATATTTTCAATAATTCAATATCAAGTTTTGAAAGCCTAGTTGGTTTGTTCAATTAGCCCAAGCCGTACAAGTTTACATTTTTTTTTTTTTTACTTTTAATTTTTAAGAGGATGTTTCTTTTTCTTCATCCTCTTTTTTTAAGGTAGATTTTTAAGAGGAGGTTACCACTTACCAGAGAGTCTTTGTTGAAATTATTTTAATCTTACCATGATACGTACATTGAACTGTAGATTCAATACACGAGCAAAATTGATTAAGAAACCACCTAACCACAATGGTACATTACATGGATTTTAGCAGCTCCATTTTTTAACATGAAACAACCAAACAAAAAATGACCGAAACATCAGATAATCATACACAAAACACGTTGCGGCAAAATGGGAACACACAAAATGCAAAAAGAAAAAATCTGGACCTAAACAGAGTAAGACCATTAAATGGATGAGTCGTACCCCACACAAGTGGGTTAAATATTAGTATAGTATTCTCATAGTTCTGTATTTTTTAATAAATTCCAACTAATAATAAAATATATTTAAAAGAATACGTTAGACCGTATGTTACTACTTGCTAGCCCTATTATTGTTTGCTTTTATTTTTTTCTTTGGCATATATTGAATCTAATGGAGGTTAATTTTTTCTCATATTGAATCTAATAATATTTTTCGTGTTTTAAATTATTCGCATAATTATTTCATCTGTTTTCTTGTCTAGCCTTTTTATCTACATTTAACAACAATTTTAATACAAACATAAATACCAACTAGAGCCGTGTGATGCTAGTTAAAAGACTAAAACGATGAATACTTATTGAACAACTCTAAATTTGGTCCCATTGATAATAAGTTGTTGAAATGCAGTGCTACGTACCTAGTTTGATTCAGTAAGTCGGGATAAACACACCCTGTCACATAACATTAGTCTCTTTGATATATACATGAATGCATTGAGCTCAATCAAACACATTTTCATTTGAAATCATCCCTGTTCCAATCTAATTGCATTTTACCAAGCCTGACAATACAACAAACTCAAAACTCAAGAATTTAAAATAAATAAATAAATGAGTGAAAATATGTTGCTAGTGTGACAAATAAATTAAAATTTGCCTTCATACAAATTTCTTCTATCTATCTATATTATCTAGGGAAAGAATGAATCCTAATAATAACAAAAATTATTTGAACACCGGGCAGGCACAATCTAACTTCTGTTGAGCAAGCACCGGGTCAATTATAAGGAAAATTTGGTCCTTAGGGCTTCCTCAGGGCAGATGCTGCACCCATTACAATTGCCAGGACAAGGCCAAGACCAGCACCAACAGATGCCCCCACAGCAGCAGAATTCAATGAATTTGCCTTAGCTTGAGCATCTCTACTTGCCTCGATCGACATTGCTTGTTCTCGTGCCAACTCCATTAGAAGCCTATCTCTTGCAAATTCCTGTGGTGAAAGCATTAAAAAGAAATCAAATTTGTTAGCGTGCATTGTTATACAAAAAAAAAAAAAAAAGTTCAAATGGTGCAAAAAAATATATAATGGACTAAAATTGTGCATCAACAAAATATCAATTGACATGGTTAACAAAGTTTCACTTGAAACAGGGAATCTTGAGCATAAATATTTAAACTTCTAAAACAATAGCTTTGGTGGTTTAGCAATGTCAACAACGAAGTATTATCATCTAGGTTGGATTAGATGCAAATATCAAAACATTGAGCAGTCAAATTCAAATTTTAAATAAAACCTTTTAGAAATAAGGTTTTTTTAATAACACCTGAATTTTTTGAACACCAAATTCATTATTTGTGATGAAATCCTTAAATATCAGGTTTCCTCTGAATAGAACATAAAGATTTCCATCTTTTATCTTGACTAATCCTCATTCCTGAGCTGCTTCTATGCATTTAAGTATCTAAAGAACTGCATCATTATAAGATTCACACACACATTGTTTTGTGGAAGAACTTCACTGGAAAGAGGAACCACATACCCTTAAACCTCCAAGAAGAGCATCATAACAAAGGTTGCCAAACTCCTGAATTAACTAATAAACTCTTAATAGTTTATAATTCTAGGTAGAGAAAATGAGTTTACTCGCTGTAAACTCAAGTAAACTCTTTAAACTCACGTAAACTCTCAGCGAGTTTCTCTTACAAGCTAATTTTTCAAAAATTTTCCTAGTTATACTTTATTTGCAAGGATTAATGATTGAGTGGGAACCTCAATAAATTTTAATTAATAGTGAAGAGTGTGTTTGACAATATGTTACTAGAATTTGTAAAAGCCATAATCGCAGTTTAAGTGAAATATACACAAAACAAAAATTATGTACTATTAGAATTATTCAAACAAACACAAGAAAGATTTGATACCATGAACATTTCCCCACCTGAAAGGAAGACTCCTCACGACTGCGGAGTATATGGTGGATTTGCTGACAAAGAGAATTTACTCCTTCAACTGGAAAAACAATCTCCTTTTTCAGGAAAGGCTTCCTGATAAAGTTAATAGGAGCAAATATAAGCTTTTCAGCTCCCACCCTTCTATTAGAATCTGTATTGGTTGCATCCAAGGAAAGAGAAGCCCCAACAAATCCGGGCATAACATATGGACAAGAATTTATAACTTCAGCTGAGCTAGGAGATGCTTGGTATGCTTTCAAAGCAGCATCAATTGCTGCCTTTTGATGGTGTGCACTAACTGCAAATTTGTTTGTAATTGCAAGAACCCAAGGAATTCCAAGAGATTTAGCTTCATCCAAGAAAAGTGACAAGACTGGCCTTTGTTGAGTATCATTTGAATTACTACATCGAGGTATGCTATGGGACAAGTTATGAACGAAAACAATCAAATCTGTCTTCCGACTTAGATCTCGGATTCCATGCCATAGTTCATCCCTGAAGCGGGAGGTTTCCACATTCAGCTCCTGTAAAATAATTTTTAAAAAACGTATGGTTTATTTGCAACCTAACACATTAAGAACAGAAAGCTACATGTGCTCATGGCCAAGCTCTTAAAAACAATCATAAATATGAACCTGAAATATTTGCTTCACTACAATATTTGGCACCACCTGGTTATAAGAATATTTTTCTACAGAATTCAAGTGAATCTATATCCAGCTCAAGTATTTAAGCAATAAGAACACCGTTAAAAGCGAGTTTTCTTATCATATCGACTGTGTTGACTAAAATGTTAATCACAATTCATTGAAACATATAATGCACATAATAGATTGACAACATGATTACCTCCTGAAAATAACAAAAAACAAAATGATTTAGGAGTGTTTCAACACTTTGGCATCTGTAAAAGGGCACAGAATATTGTCATAACAAACAAGTAGAAATGAGTATGAGCAAACATCAAACCATCAACAACATATGGTTAGAAAGCAAATTTAGAATGAAACAAGTACAAGCAACAGACATTCAACCAGTGTTATCAATGGCAGATGGCAAAAATTCTGCCATATAAATATGCCATTGCAGCCTATGGTACCACCATAGTGCACCTCCCTTCACAATTACCTATGACAGTTGGCAAAAATCTGCAATGCCATTCCGTCATGGTGGCCATGGCGAGGCCATTTAACAACATTGCATTCAACTGGTTAACATTAGGTTGTTTGACCCATAAAGCAGGAAATACTTCAGCAAGGAAGAACGTGCTTTGCTTTTTCAATGAATAATAATAACAATCTGACAAATAACAATAGCCAAAAATGGAAAACCTGCATATTTATTCCGTTGGAGTCACAATAGCACAAACCACCAGCAATAACTTCTCGCACAACCTCTGAAACTGCATCCTCATTGCTGGCAGTATTTGGTTTGCATTTATGCAAGACAGCCTTTAAAAGAGTACTCTTACCAGCTCCCTGCACATAAGACAACTGTAGGTCAGTAGATGGATAATAAAAAGAGTTGAATACACTTATCCCAGAGAAAAAAATGACTATACCTCTAGCCCAACTAATCGTACTCTACGTGTTCTAACATGAACTTCTTTGGAAACAGTTGTAAAATCACTGGTGCAAAATATTACGAAGTTATTTAGACTTTCTGGACGGATGAATTTATCCTTGTCAACAAGTGTTGAACTACTTGCAGTCTCAGAGTCAACAGAAGTAAAAGCAGGCATCAATGAGTCTAACACAGTTTGATGCTTTGGTGGACTTCTTAGAGGAGGACCAACTAATATTCTCAACTTCTGTAACTCTGGCTGGATTCCTTGATTTGAAGAATAGTTTGGTGGAGAAGGAAATGATTCAACTGTAGTTGAGCACCTAAAGAAAACATTAAACAATCATCACACGTCTAGGCACATTTAAGTTATTTTGCATCAAAACTATGCACTGAGAAAAAATAGTGGAAGAGGTGGTGTTTTATATATTTCAATTACTAAGTTGCACTGCATTGCATAGATGTTAATTTTGTTCCATCCTACATTGCTAATCATGGAACCTAGGTTATAAATATTAAATCAGATTCTCTTTTCCAGATCAACGGGAGAAATAAATACCCTACACAAGTTCATTCAAGAACTGCATTGTTCAACTGAAGACAGATGTCAGCAAAACTACTCTAATAAAACTAGCTCATTGATAGCTTCGGAGACCACCAATACTCAAGCATCCATAATCTGTTTTAGTTATATGCAACAAAAGCTGTACTTGAAACAATGGACTGGAGAGGGATGATGTTGGAAAATTTTGATAAAATATGTTCATGCAGAGGAATAGGATGGAGGGGAATGGAACATCCTCCCAACCATTGAAATCCAATCCCCACGATTCGTAATGGTTATTGATTTTTAGCAATTTCAAATATGTTTAATGCCTTTATCATTCAAGGTTTTGTTAAAACATGTTACATAGAAAACGAGTATCTTAGTCCATGGGCCCGGCCTGGGATACGTCTAGACGCAGTGTAGTACTCTTTCTACCACTATGTTAATACAGAAATGAAAATGAAATGGTTTCGATAAAATTATTAGATTTTTTTTTTCAATATAGAACACTCATGTCGATAAAATGGCATCCCATTAAGTATGATTCTCTCCTACTCTCTTTACATGGTATAACAAGCTTACTACGACAGCAAGAGACCACTAGATGAGACTGCATTTATAGATCCAAAGCATGCAAAACTCTTTGGAGCCAGGTATGAAACTTACAACAAAGCACCTTAAGCAAGTAGGGATGAGTGGTTTGCCAGTGATAATCTTCTTCAGTCATTTCAATTAAAAGTACTGGGCTTATTTTAAATCAGAAGACCTTAGATAAGAAACAGGGAAATATCCTCTTTATGATAGTATACATGTTGTACAGGATGGCAGGCCCTGTTTATGTTTAGAAATTAGAATCTATGAATGAATGCCAGTTAATGTACTCCTTTGTTTCTCGCACAGGTCACTTAGTGAAATCCTAAAAACCTTGATGTTTTCTGGTGCTTTAACAATTCATATTTCTGACCATGATAACTACTGATTCTTGCTCTGCTTTGGGCCAGCCCCATTTCCACCCCACAATGCTAAACAGATTCAATTAGTCCTGAGAAACATTATCAAAAGAAAACTAAACCAATTAATGATGATGTTATATGGGGTAATGACAATACCAGTTACCATTCACTTGAGCATGAACAAGTGTACATAAATGCAACCCAAAACCAGTAATATCAACTTTCAGAGGTTCTCCATTTTTCGTTCCTAGTCCATCATTCCATCCCAAAGGAACAATTGAAGTTGCAGTTCGAATAACAGGGGACTCAACTATATGACCAAGCTCCACAGTGCCAGCAGCTGTAAAGCCAAGCCATTGCTTCAGATGAGGAAATTGTTGCTCAATCCGTGAGAAAGATGAGGAATCATCACTCATATACAAGTCATAGATTCTGCAACCAAAAAGGGAGAAAGACAAAGTATTATAACTATTTGAAACACCAATTAATGATGTAGAAAAGCCTTTATCAAAAGCTTCATCAACCAATAATTAGCTCACTAGGTTGGAATTCAATAAGCAAATAGAGGACATATCCTAGAAAATATATACAGTAGACAAGACAAACACTTTGGACATGATACAATCTTGGGATAATGTAAGCATATGAACATTTTAAGTGTGTAATAATTTTGGAAACTATATAAGTGCAACTTCTATTAATATAACATGATTACCTCTGAAATCGAGATCGATATGATTTCATTGAATGTGATTGAAGTCTTTCCCTCAGTTCAGCAATCACTGATCTGACCTGAAAATGTCTTTGCCAAAAGAAAGCAAACAATATGAGAGAACTTACACTACTGTATTCATAAATATAAAATTGGAAGGTAAATCCTCAGCCTAAAAAGGAACAGTGGAACTATATCAAATATTGATAAGCAATGAAGAAAAGCTCATACCGATGTCATCTTTGAGTACATTGCACCTGATAGAGACTCTACAGAGGAATTTCCCAATAAATAAAGCTGTCTTACATGAAATAAGTTTTGATGAGTTCAAAATTATTAAAAGAAACATAGCATAAAGAGCATATAAAAATTGAAAAAAAAATGCACATTAATCGAGAAAAAATAAAAGATATGAGATCATTTTACTCCTTTTCTATTGAAACTATACGTTAAAAAATGATTTTGCATTGTCAAATACATAAAATATAAATCCTGGTTGATATTGATTATAGAATCCAATGCCTTAACCATTAGGTTTTTTCCCTTAAATATTAAACCTACAAACCACTGTAAAAAGGGGTCAACCACAAGAGGATAGCCAAGGACTAAACCATTGGCAATAATAGAGGTTTTGGGTAGTACCATCAACCCACCACAAAAGCACAATAAGGTGGAGGATCTTGATAATTATCAGCTGCAACCATGTGAAGTATTGCAGCTTGCAAGGGAGCCATGTGATCTTAGTCTAATTACATAGCCTCTGATGCTTTGTCTCATGACCAAAAATACCATAGAAAACACTCAAAACGGAGCATTAAAGGAGTACAGATGCATTCATGTTAGTGTTTTACCCAGTGGGAGGATTGGAAGCTATTCTTGTACTGCAGGGTGGAATTGACTTTGCCATCATGCTCCAATCAATTGAACATCAATGGAACTAACTTCAATTAAGCAGCAATGTTGTTAAATGGTGATGCCATGACCTCCATGGCAAAATAGCATGGCCGTTTTTTTGCCAACTGCCGTAGCGGCACCATAGGCTGCAAAGGCGTGTTATATAGCAGAATTTGGCCTTTGATCATATTCCGCCTTTTATAATATTGTTAACCAGTCACAAGCAATTCACCTTGAGAACCAGCTGAATGTTTTTTTTTGGGGGGGGGGGGGGGGGGG
>PYAF01001456.1:21019-31803 GCA_007407185.1 Glycine tomentella
ATTTCCAAATCATTCTTGTAGACTTTGCTCTTGTCCATTCTGCTACCATACTGGTTGAGATTAGCAATTAAGGATTTGATCAATAAAATTTCATTTCATTATAGTTTCTAATCCAGTTGTTATCATCTTATGGGACAAATCAATCAACCTTTTCTGTGCAAGCACAATAACAATAACATACAGTAAGAAAGTGAAAAACTATAGAATCTATGGTGACTGCAAAACAAAACTGAAACAAATCATCAGTCCATAATATCTACCTGACCAAATGGCACATATGAAGGTAAATAAGGCACTCTGCGCCACTTTCTTTCATCTCCAGTCATAGCATTGCTCTTTGTATCTGTTTTCCCATCAGTTGGAACCTCTAGTGAATGTTTATCAGTATCAGGAAAAGGCTTGAGTGATATGCCATCAGAACCCTCTTGTATTTCAAGTGACTGTGGTGCAACTACTTCCTCCTCAATCAAAGTATTAGCAAGAGAATCAGGCAATGAATTTGTTTCAATAAAATTGACCTGTCTTTCTCTGCGTTTACTAAATTGTCTTCGTAGACCTTCCAAAGGAACTAGCCTTGAGAGTCTCCAGAATGATCTCTGCACAGGACCTACCCCCAAAACCAACTGCTCTGCATCCTTCTCTTTCGGCTTCCCTACCCCTTGCTCATGTTTTCTCAATATTGAGCTGTTAGTTTCATTTTCAGAAGGCCCTGGCTGAGTCTGAGCATTATAATGGTGAAAATAAGCAGGAGATAAAATACGTGGAACCAAATCTTCCGGAATGCAGTAACTCTTGAAATAATGCTGCCAACCTTTTCTATTAACATAGCTGGAAAAAAATCAAAAGCAAAAAACGAAAAATAACTAACTAATATCCTTGTTTTGCAGGTTTGGAAAAGGATAAGCAGTTAACCAAAAATTAAGTGAGGAAAAAAAAAAAACAGGGAAAACCTACTCCTTCAAAGCAGCATTTCCAACAGGAGGCTGAGAAAATGTAATACATTTGATAGAGACATTTTCATTTTCCTTTGATGAAGATGAAGCAGCAATTACTCTAAGAATGGCAAGAGTAGCTAATGCGGCTACCTGTATAAAATATGAGCAACTTATTATATGTAAATTGTTCAGACACGTATGAAACAATGTTCTGAAATCCAAATGTATTAATCAAACTCACTGCTCCGCCAAGTGAATGGCCACATAGAACAAGCTTGCGTTTCTTCTTCTGAGCAAGCCTATATAATTCTAAAGCAGGTATTCCTTTAGCACGAGCCATGAAACCCTGAGAAGTAATATGAATTTTGAAGGAAATTATTGGAATCAAAAGACATAATATTTACACAAATAATATTGATCAATAACAAAATATCAAGAACTAAGGTTGCAATTTTATTCTTGATTGAGATACCAAGTATATAAAGAGTTTAACAGTTGAAAAATTAAAAAGCAAAAAAGATAAGACATCCATGGAAATTAACCTATTATAAATTTACCATGTATTTAAGCAACAATCTGTACAAATTTTACAAAATGATTAAATTATTCTATAGATTCCTTAACATTTTCAAAATTTTCAAATTAAGTCCCTACAATTTTGTTATCAGGTACCTATAGATTCAAAATAATAATAATAATCATAATAATAATAATAATAATAAGAAGAAGAAGAAGAAGAAGAAGAATATATGAATAATAATTATATGGGATTCAAGGAATATATTAAAAAACTTTATGCAGCTATTGGAACCCAATTATAATTTTTAAACTATCAGCCCTATATACAAATATCCAAATAGTATAAGAGTCTACAAATTAATTTAATTGCAAAAATATTATATTGGATAACACACTTATTTACCCTATGAGCTGCAGGTTTGTATTTACTCTTCAGATTTTTAGGCCTTGATTGTAGAGGATTCCACATATAATCTTTTCCGTTTTGGTTTTCATCCTTGTCAGATTCAGTTGCATCATGTTTGTCAGATTCCTCGAAAGCATCATCATGAAAGATGGCACCTTGAAGTATATTTGCATCAGCAATTACATCCCTTTCAGCAAAAAAAAAAAAAAAAAGGTAAAGATTCTTCAAGTTGCAATGATTTTAAAGGCTCACACAAAGGAGCATATGAAAAAACTCACTTGTACTGCTTTGTTCCAATAAAGGAGGCAAATAAAGTGTCTCCTGCCTCTGCCAACAAATACCTACAACAACATAATAATCAAATAAGTATGAGTATCACACAACAACAGCAACAACCACCAAGTTTTTTTCCCACTAGTTGGGGACAACTACATGGATCAAACAATGCCATAATTTTCTATCATAGATCATGTCTATGGAGTATGGACAAACTGTTGACATCAAAATCTTTCTTAATGGTTTTGATAGTAGTTGTTCCCAGTCTACCTTTAACACGAGGGATTGCTACTCTCCATCTGATCTATTGGGCTTATGTAGATCTTCTCCACACATGCCTACCAAAGCACATAAGGTGAGCTTCTACAATCTTTTCTATAATAGATGCTGCACCAACTTATTCTCTAATGCATTCATTCCCAATCATATCTTGTGGTCTAGTATGTCCATTCATCCAATGCAACATTCTCATTCCGGCTACATTGAGTTAATATTGTCTTGTTGGTTTTTTCCCTTAATCATGAGCAATATCTTTCTGTTACAAATAACAGCCAAATCCCTCCTCTATTTCAACCACTGCATAAGTATGATAAAAGAACCCTAAGCAAGAAAGTTGATAAAATTTGAACCCTATACTACATAATCTTTTAGAGTCTAAGAAGAAACATAGACAAAAAACACTTGAATGCACAATTTAACGTAGAGATAAATCCAACAATATATATGGTTACCAATAAGGTAATTGCAAATATTTAAATATTTCTTCTGAGAAATTCAAGCTGTCAGGAAAATCACATGCTAGATTGTCAAAAACACTAAACATAACAAACCAAAACAACTACATTAAAAAAAAAATTATTAAAAATAAAGATCACTACCAATTTATATATATATAAAAAAAATCCAAATAGCCTATTCTTTTACCTCACCCCCTCCAAAATACAACCAAAATATACTCTAGCAAGAATGAGAACATTGATAAAGGACAAAAGCCTCCCAATATCAAAATATAAAATGGCATACTTGTAATTATGCAATTAATATAAGATCAGAACAATGATTAAATTTATAAAGAATGAATGAAAACCTATGAGGAACATGATCTGATGAAGGTTGCACCCGCTCCAAAGCAACAACTTGTCCACCAAAATCATCCTTAAATTTATTTACAGCTCGAATCATCTCAGCAGCAGGTCTCTATAATATAGGAAAGTCACAAATGACAGACAATGAGTAACAAGTTGATAATAACTAACTCACAAACATTCAAGCAAGCATATTCCCTATAAAATCTTATTAATGTTACAAAGCTGTTATAAGCACTTGTCTGAGTCTCTAAGGGGTATATACCATACAGATAATTCAAATATGACAGAATAGCATTATATTTTCTAGAGCCATTAAGCAAATAACATTTAACTATAGTAAACACTACAACATAATAAAGCTCGATGACCCTCAAAAGAAATAAACAGAAATCATTTTATATAGCAAAAGGTTAAGAGCCTGTTCATTTCAGAACACTAAACCTCTAAAAGATTCATCAAATTCGTTTAAGCTTTTGGAAAAAAATTAAAAAAGAAAAAACATATTTTTGATTAATTTAAGAATCCATTTAGCATTTACTATGTTTTTTATAATTATAACCAAACAAAAACAAGTTTCTAATTGCATTAAAATGTACATATTAAAAGTTTTAATTTTATATGCAGTCACTATAAAACATAATTAAAGTTAAACAGAGTTCTAATAAGAATTCACCCTTTGCCCACGCTATGTTAATGTAAAAGATGTTGAGGTAAAATGATAAGTCCCATTCGGGTTTGTTTGGGTAAAACATTTTCAGAAGCACTTTTAGGAGAAAAAAACAAGAAGAAAATAAAATGAGCTTCTCCATAAGATTAAATTGACTTATTTAAAGAAATTACATGAGAGAACTTCTACAAATTAGCTTATGATTAAGAAGCTTATTACATTTTTTCTTCTTATTTTCTTCTCTTAAAAGTGCTTCTCCCAACCAAATCATTGCCTACCTTGCCAAAGATACCTGTATGAAACTAAAAGAAATCACTTTTTACCCATTCTTAAAATCGCTATTTTTCAAAGTTTAATCGAAAGGCCCTTCAAATACAATTTTAATCAGACCAAGCGCACTGATTTTCTATTCTTTCAACCTCCAAACTTGAAACCGCGTTTCTTGACATCACAGGAAATTGCAGACAAATACAACTGATGCAGTCACAAACGCCCAAAAACTTTGTCATTGTTGATGTGATCACATCACAATTGTGGCTGCGAACACCCAAAAACCTTGAAGCTGCAGTCGGAATTGCAGCCGCAAACCAATTTTTTATTTTTCTTTTCAAAAACATAGCCGCAACCAATTGCCAATTTCCCAGGTGTCTCTTAAATCACAAGCTAATAAAATAACAACCCTTTACACCCAAATTCACACCAACATTTCTCATTTCTTAGTATTTTCAATTTCATTTCCACCTCCAGAACAGCAAATTACTATTATTGTCGTTGAAGCGAGGTTCCTTCCCTTTTTTCATCAATAAAATACTTTCTTTTGTCGATCAAAAAAAGAAAAAGAGGACCACCTTGTAGACGCACTCGGAGAGGACCATGCAGCAGAGAAGGTCCTGCAAATCCGAGACGGATTCCGCCTTGAGGGCGCGGCAGAGGCTCCGGAGGCGCTGGTACTCTTCTTGGATCCGCTTCTTGTGCTCGCGGTGCGACGCCCACGGCCACTTCATCCGCCACTGGAGTGGGCCCCACGACACCTTCTCCTTCAGCCCCAGCAGCCGCGCCCGCTGGTCCCTCACCCACGGCTCCACGCGGCTCTGTATGAACTCCATAACAAATAGCCCTAACCAGACTGCTCTGCAACACTCCCTGATCAGTGAAGAGAAGAGACAACCGGGTGGGGTGTGGGAGGAAATTATAGGAATGAAAAATGGAGTGTGTATTATTAATAATTAAAGGGAGAAAACAAATTGTGGTTTTGTTAGATTTGATTATTTGGTGAGGAAGAAAAGAAAAGAAAAGAAAAGAGGGATAAGTGAGGGAATATCCCTATGGTTAAGAAACGGAGCTCTCTGTGTAGGGTCCGCTCTCCACGTCTTCTGGTAGTTTGTTTTGATTTGGCAGTTGCCTCCTATATATATCTAGTGTTGTTAAAAGTATTTTTCAGTGCTGTACTTAACTTGGTTTTAATATCTCAACTTTATCTTTTTTATCAAATTAGTTCTTGAAATTTATAAAAACGGTGATTTTAAGGTTTGGCTAAAAAAAAAATCCTCACTTGCAGTATGATAAAATCCGCAATCGATGGTAAATGGATATCTCTTACAAGTACTAATGGTAATATGTATGGGTATTTTTACTACTCACATCTTAACAGGACGGAACGGTATCATAGTATGCGTATGCGTAATTGCAACTATTTTATTTATTAATATTAAAATACTTAAATATTTTTATATATATTTTTAGACATTTGCTAATATATAAATTTTTACTTTAATATGAGTATATTAACAAATTATAACTAGAAAATATCTAAAAATATAAGCTTCTTAACGTGAGTATCTACTTAACAAATCCCATTTTTTTATTTATACTTATGTTGTGAAATATAATTTAATTTAGACTTATATTTTAGATATTTTAGGAAGCTTGAGCACAAAGGATCTAAGCTCCTTGTTCATGGTTCCAAAATTTCTTTGGCAAGGATCTGAGCTCATTGTAAGTTAAAGGTCTAGAAATGAGAACTTGAAGAACTTCCTTTGGTTAGCTTTAGAGGACCCATGATAAGAGTTAGAACTCAATCCCTTCAAAACCACGTCAAAGCTAACTTTATATATTTTAGACAAGCATGAAGAAGCACACCAACTCAAGAATAACAAGGGCTGAATTTTGTACTTTAAAGTTGAATTTAATTCCATTTAATTTCAGCACTTGTTAATAGCAAAAGTAGTGAAAATAAAAAGGCTTATAGGTGCAATTGTGTAAAGAGGTGTTGGTGCACTTGTGTGTAAATTGTGTAGCACCTATGTAAGCTTGTTGGCTGCCATTGAAAGCTAAAAATACTGCACCTTGGCATGTGTTGGATCAGCCAAGAGTCACCTTAGGAGAAGCTTTCACCTTAAGCTTTATTAGATTACACTAGGCTTCATTAGTGTGCACTACAAGCTTCATTTCATTTGTAATTTCCCTTGCATTTAGTTGTAATTTCGTGGCTACATATGGCTACCCAAAACTGAATGTAGTCCCTTTTAATGTCTTAATACAAATATGAAATTTGTTATGAGAGTCTCTCTTTTGTTCTTGTGCAAGAACTTCTTGGATCTTATCAATGGTTTCTCAATGCTATTGTGGTGATTCTTCCTAGACTTATTGGAGAGCTTCTCCATGGTGTCTTCCATCTTCATCTCTATCCTTCTTCCATCTTCCATTGTTGCACTTTGAAGCTTTCTTTCACACCTTGGGCTGCACGTGAATTGAGGACAACTTGTGTTCTTGAAGAAGCTTGAAGTTTGGGTTTTATTGCAAGGTAGATTTGGGAAATCAATGTCTAATGGGTTTAGACATACATCAAATGTGCTAGTTATGCGCTTAGGATCTCGAGAGTGTTGTTTTCCTAGAAAACCACACGTTGTGGTCAAGTAGGTTGTATTTCGTTGTTTGCTTGTTCATGACATTTTGAGGAACGAAGGACTCACCCCTACAACCAACAACTTTCAGGTATCGATGACATTGGTGTCCCTACAAGTTTGGTGTAGTTCATTGAGGGAATGGGGGTATGGCCATGTGAGGTAACACGTACTACTTGTTATACATGAGTTGCTCGCCACTATTGACTATACTATCACCTGCTACATTCCGTGGGGATTCACATCTTCTTTAGAGCTTCATTAATATGAAGACGTTCGTCTATACTTTGAACTTGAGGAGCCTCATCATGACTTGGAGTTCAAGTTGACTCCGGTGGGGTACGACAAATGGGGCAACGTTCTTAGCTATCACATGGAACTCATGAACATAATTGAAGTTATCGAGTATAGAGGACACCATTTTGATATGATGTCAAAGGAAATTGAAGAGTACAAAGAACTATTGTGATAGTTAGAGCCTTCATCCGAGGAGGAGTATGACAATCTTCCCGAGGACATGTCTTATATATAGTTTGGTACTTCTAGTTTGATAGTGGTCTACTCTGATCTAGAGAAGTCACAAAACCTTTTCATATCATTGATGTTGTATTTTCTCAACATAAAGGCTTAGCCTTGTTTTTACGTAAAGATTTTTTGCCACTGAAAAACATAAAATTATGTATATTACTATTATAATGTTTTATGTGAGAAATCTATGTTTATTTGTATCTTGTAATGATTGATATGTGAATAAAAAAATATTAAAGATAATGATGCATGTTATAATAATTGACCGAGAATTGATGTTCAATTATTTTGTTTTATAATATGAATGAACGGTATGTGGCCAAGAATGAAATTAACGAGAATGCTATGAATTGTTGGTAGTAGTACATATATGCAAGTCGTGTATTTGCTTGGAATTAAGTGAATGATAGATTTGTTAGTTGTCAAAGTGGTCAAATCTTTAAGTTTAGTTAATTTCAAATTAATGATATTTTCTTCAATTACCCATAGAATAATAATGGATGTTGAAATGTATAATATTGGTTTTATGGGTATATTGAAATTCATTGTTGTAAGACATTTATGGATCGCACAAAGGTTGATTAATTGTTCTCATAATATATGAATATAATTGTAGGCAATTTGTGCGTATCATTGTTTTTATTTATATACCTACAATTGGTGCATATTTAACTGCCAATAATATAATTTTATCAACGTCATAATATTGTATATTGTGTGTTGGTGTATCATCCAAAGGAGAGCATTGATATACATTTATTGTTGTGAATATATTATTTGTGTAGCGTGTGTTCTATGTCTGAAAACACTTATGTGAAATTTGATTATGCAGTATCAATTTCCAACTCATTGAATTCTCATGTTTCGTATGTGCCAATTTTTAATGGGCTTAATTTCTTTGACTGGAATGAGCAAGTCCAATTTCACTTTGGTGTTTTGGATCTTGATCTGTTGTATTGGAAAAGAAGTTTGTTGCTATTACTAATGTTAGTAGCGTTGAAGAGAAAGTCATTATAAACTTGGGAAAAATCTAACAGACTCAACCTAATGTTCATGAAAATGACTGTAGTAGATATAATTAAAACAACTATCCCCAAAACCAAAACTGCTAAAGAATTTATGAGGTTAGTGGAAGAGAGCTCCCAAATAGCTGATAAGTCTCTTGCTAAGACTTTAATGAGTACGCTGACCACCATGAGGTTTGATGGTTCACGTACTATGCATGAGCATGTCATTGAGATAACAAACATTGCAATAAGGCTTAAGACCTTGGGTATTAAGAATTTCCTTGTACAGTTTATTCATAACTGTTACAGTTTGAGTATGGTCTGAAAATACAATGAATGCTATTCAAATAGACCAAGAGGGGGGGTGAATTGGTTTAAAACAGATATTTTTAAAAATTTACTTAAAACAATTTGTGGAATTTGTAATGTGGATCGTATCACTTAAAATCTTTTTAAAATCAAAACTTTTTCTTCCAACCAAGATCACCCTTGTAATACAAGTAATGCTAGAAAACATGTCTTGTTGATAATTTCTTGATTACCCAAAAGAAAATAATGAGAAATGTACAGAATTAGAATAAAAGACTCAACGATCTATACTGGTTCACCTCACAACCATGGAGGCTACATGATGGAGGTTCATTCCAAGCCAAAGGTCTAGAAGGAGAGCTTGAAGGACTTCCTTTGGTGAGCTTTAAAGGACCAATAACAAGAGCTAGGATTCAAGCACTTCAAGATCACATCCAAGCTAACTTGGACAAGTATGAAGAGACACATCAACTTAAGGATAACAAGGGCTACATTTTGATGTCTCAAGTTGTATAAAACATTTCTTCACTGCTCTAATCGATTACTTAGGTGAAATAATTGATTACAGATGTGTGAATGTTTTCTGAAAAATGCCTTATGAACATTTTAATCGATTACCACTGGCTCGTAATCGATTAAATCAGCTTTACACAGAATTAGGAACTTCCTATTTTAATCAATTAAATGGGTACTTAATCGACTACATGTGTGCATTGTAAAACTTAGTTTGTCTGGCTTAATCGAATACAAGGTGATTTAATCAATTATTTTGTTCGTAACAGATTTCCAGATTTCTGATGAACAATTTAATCGATTATATGGATAAAATAATCGATTATAATAGTTAAAATAATCGATTATTTGGACGAAATAATCGATTACAAACAGTTATTTTTGTTTTGTATATAAAGCTGTCAAATTGAATGTGAAGGGGAACTCCATTTTTTCTAAGTGAATGAAAACAGAGTTCGTGTGTAAGAGATTTCTCTCTTGTTCTTGTGTAAGAACTTCATGTTCCTTATCAATAGCTTCTAGCTATTGTGGCGATTCTTTCTAGGCTTATTGGAAAGCTTTTCCATGGTGTCATTCACCTTCATCCCTTACCTTTTCCCCACTTTCCATTTCTGAATTCTGAACAACCTTGTGTCCTTGAAGAAAACTTGAAGTTTGAGTTTCAATGCAAGGAAGATTTGAGAAAAATCATGATTGATGGGTTCAATCATACATCAAGTGGTATCTAGAGCCTAATCCTTGTTGAATTCTTCTTCAAGATTCAGCTTTAAAAGTCTTCAAAGGTAATTTTTTGCAAAATTCGACAATCTGAAATCCTTTCTTTTTCCTTATGTTCTTGTGTTTTTGTGAAAATCTTTGGTGGGTTAGTCTTGTTTATTGATCTACCACATAACTCTAGTGTTTTTCTTCAAGTTCCATGTGATTTCATGTCTTTATGTTCTTCATGAGTTCTTATTTTCTTGTTAATTTTTTTTTGTTTGTAGTGTTGTGTTGTATGACCGCTTGTTTTAATTCTACTCTCATGCCTAAACTGAATTGAATTGTTAGAAGCAAATTTTACAATTGTTATACAACATATTTTGGTGATCATCTTTTCTTTAAAGATTCTTGAACTTGTGCAAAAGAAAACAAAAGCTTACAAAACTCTTGTTAAGAAACAATCAAAAGAAAAAGAAAAATACATTAAGAGAAACATTTTAGTTTTCAGCCAAAGAAATTATTCATTGGGCTGGAAAAAGTGAAAGAAAAATAGAATTTAGAAGCAAATAAAAAATTACAAAGGCTACAAGTTCAAATTTTCGATTGAACCACAAAACTAAGTGAACTTGTATGACATGCAAAGTAGATGAAATTTAGCTTCTAGCAATTGAATTTACTTGGCATATTCTTTTGTGCAGTTTGGTATATTCCATAGTTTCCTTGAGTTGTCTCATTATGTAACCATCACTTCACTCTTTCATTTTATTCGTATTTATTTTATTTGCAGCGGATAATTTATTTTAAAAAGACCAATGATTAATTGAAAATAAGTGAAGTTTTGAAAATGATTTTGAAATAAAGGTTTCATAGTAAATCTTATTGGATTTATCCACAAGTAGATTAGAAAACATAAAAGGCTATGTCATAACATTAA
>PYAF01001456.1:31903-48864 GCA_007407185.1 Glycine tomentella
TAGTAAAGTTCCTAGAAATTCTATTCTAGATTTTCTTGTCACCTATTAGTAATTTATTACCTAGGAGTATTGTATTGAAATTTTTCTAATCTCTATTCTAGGTAAAAAATCCTTTAATCACATATTACTAATTGATCTAAAACATTTCCTAAATTACACATTTAACACGTATATAAAAATATTGGGGTGTTACACATTAAATTCCATTTGAGTGGTGCTTTTCCAAAAAAAAAATTTCTTTTATTGCTTGTCTCTTAAAATTCCAAAGTTTTGTCTTAGAGTTTTCTTGTTCTTGGACTCTTGAGCCTAGTCTAGAATTGTTTCCTATTTCATTATAGTAAAGAAGCTTGATTTGATTTGAAGTTTTGCTTAAGAACTATGGAGAGGAATAAGAGTGGAAAAAGGCAAGAGAGAACATTATAGAAAGAGCCTAGAAAGTGTGCAAACACGAGTGAGAGTGATAAACACTTCGAGAGAGGTGAGAATTTTCTTATATACTTGTGTTTTTGCTAACCATTTCTTTTGAAGAATGAGCTCAATAGGAGATGAGGCTTTGTCACCTAGGACCTCTAGGTTGATGAAAACAATAGAAGACTTCCAAACTAAAATGGATGAAAAGTTTGAGGAGTTCCAAAAGAAGAATCAAAGAAGGAGTAGTCCAAATGGTAGTGTAGATGGAGAAGCTCATGGTAGTAGGAGGTTGAGTGAGTATGCTTCCTTTCATGGAGGAAATTATTATGATGTAAAGAGTGAGAGGGAGAATAGGAGAAAAAATAATAGAAGAGAACATAGGAGATACAATCCTAGGAGGGAAAATAGAAATGAGGAAGATTGGAGGGTAAGGAGAGAAGAAAGAGAAGGGAGGAATGGAGGATTGGGTGGAGTGAAAATAAAAGTTCCAAAATTTCTTGGCAATAATGATCCCAAAGAATATTTTGAGTGGGAGATGAAAGTAGAACAAATTTTCTCATGCCAACAATTTGAGGAAGAAAAAAAAGTTACTCTAGCAACTCTAAAGTTTGGTGGTTATGCTTTGACATGGTGGAACCAAATTCAAATGGATATAGGGAGATGGAAGAGGCAAAGAGTAAATTCTTGGGATGACTTGAAGGCATGATTGAGAGGAAGATTTGTCCCCACTTATTATGCAAGGGAAGTCCACAACAAGCTTCAAAGACAAGGCTACAAAAGTGTTGATGACTACTACAAGGAAATGGAATTGATGATAATAAGGGCTGAAATTGTGGAGAGCCAAGAAGCAACAATGGCTAGATTTCTTCATGGCTTGAATAGAGAAATTCAAGATGTCATGGAGCTACACTCATATGCAACAATTGAGGAGCAATTCCACAAAGCTCAAAGGGTGGAGCAACAAATAAAAAGGATTAAAGCTTCCTTTTCGAAGACCAATGGGGCTGCAACTTCTAGTTAGAAGGACAAGCCTAAAAGGGAGGTTTCTCATGTGAAAAATAAAGAAGAGAAAGTGGAGATCTCAAGCAGAAAAATAGTGGAACCAACTCCAACAAGATCAAGCAATATCAAGTGTTTTAAGTGCCTTGGTAAGGGTCACATTGCTTCCCAATGTCCCAACAAGAGAATTATGATTTTGTTTGAAGATGGAGGCATAAGGAGTGAGTCTTCAAGGGACTCAAATAGTTCTTCAAGTGAAGAAGAAGAAGAACTCACACTAGTGGAGGCCGAAGAAGGTGATCTCTTGATGGTTAGGAGAATGTTGAGTAATTTTTGCTTAGAAAAAGAGGAAAGTCAAAGAGAAAATATTTTTCACACAAGGTGTTTAGTTGAAAAGAAAGTGTGCTCACTTATTATTGATGGAGGGACTTGCACCAATGTGGCTAGCACAAGACTTGTGGAGAAATTACACTTGTCGACCACAAAGCATCCAAGGCCATACAAGCTACAATGGCTTAGTGAAAGTGAGAAGTGATGGTAAATTCTCAAGTGCTCATTCCTTTTTCTATTAATGCTTATAATGATAATGTTCTTTGTGATATTGTACCTATGGAGGCTGGTCATATCCTTCTTGGTAGACCATGGCAATATGATAGAAAAGTGATACACAATGGCATGGAGAACACTTTTGAATTTGAGCACTTAGGCAAGAAAATTATTTTGAGGCCTTTGACTCCTAGACAAGTGTGTGAGGATCAGATAAAAATGAAAGAAAAGAGAATTGAGGAGTTGAAAAAAATACTGCACTTAAAAAAGAGAAGAAAAGTGAGCTAGTAAAGAGAAAAACTAGTGAGAAGAAAAGAAAAGAGAAAGAAAATGAGAGCAAAAATATTCATGAGATTAAAGAGATCTTGTTCTTGAGTGAAAAACAAATTAAGAGAGTGTTATTGGCACAACAACCTCTTTATTTTATGTTTCCTAACTCTCTTTGTTTACATGTTGAAAAAGAAGGTGAAAAATTGCCAAAAGCTATGCAATCTCTTTTGGAGGAATATCATGATGTTTTTCCAAAAGAAGTGCCTAATGGCTTGCCTCTTTTGAGAGGCATAGAGCACCAAATTGACTTGATTCCAAGATGTTCACTTCCAAATAGGCCAGCATATAAGACTTCCCCCATGGAAGCAAAGGAGATCCAAGCACAAGTGGAAAAGCTACTTGACAAAGGATGGATCCGTGGGAGCATGAGCCCTTGTGCTATGCCTATTATTCTAGTGCCTAAGAAGGAGGGAACTTGGAGAATGTGCACGGATTGTAGGGCAATCAACAACATCACCATAAGGTATAGACATCCCATTCCTAGACTTAATGATCTTTTAGATGAATTGCATGGTGCCACTATTTTCTCTAAAATTGATCTTAAGAGTGGGTATCATCAAATAAGGATGAGGGAATGGGATGAATGGAAAACGGCTTTCAAAATAAAATTTGGGCTTTATGAATGGTTAGTTATGCCTTTTAGGTTGACTAATGCACCTAGTACCTTTATGAGACTTATGAACCATGTTCTTAGACACTTTATAGGCAAGTTTGTGGTAGCGTACTTTGATGAAATTCTTTTTTATAGTGCCAATTTAAATGATCATTTGATGCAAATAAAAAGTGTCTTGGAGGTGCTAAGAAAGGAAACATTGTATGGAGCAATTGGTAAATGTTCTTTTTGCACTTCACAAGTAGTGTTTCTAGGTTTTGTAGTAGGTACTCAAGGAGTCCAAGTGGATCAAGAGAAAGTGAAAGCCATCATGGAGTGGCCAACTCCAAAAAGAGTGAAAGATGTGAGAAGCTTTCATGGTTTAGCTAGCTTTTATTTTATAGGAGATTTATGAAGGATGTTAGTACCATTGCTTCTCCTTTGAATGAATTGATGAAGACAACCATGAGCTTTTCTTGGAAGCAAGAACATGAAATTGCTTTCCAAACATTGAAGGACAAGTTATCTCATGCACCTATTCTTGCATTGCCAAATTTTAATGCTTCCTTTGAATTGGAATGTGATGCATCTAAGGTGGGCATTGGGGGGTTTTGATTCAAGATAAACATTCTATTGCTTATTTTAGTGAGAAATTGAAGGGTGCATGTTTGAACTATTTCACTTATGATAAAGAGTTGTATGCACTTGTTAAAGTCTTGCAAAATTGGCAACATTATCTTTTACCTAAGGAATTTGTGATACAAAGTGATTATGAATCTCTTAAATATTTGAAAAGTCAAGGCAAACTCAACAAGAGACATGCTAAGGGGGTTGAGTTCATTGAGCAAATTCCTTATGTCATTAAACACAAGCAAGGAAAGTTGAATGTGGTGGTGGATGCCTTATCAAGGAGGCATTGTTTGATTTTTATGCTTGAAACTAAGTTGTTCGATTTTAATCACATAAAGGAATTGTATGCAAGTGATCATGACTTCTCTAGTCTTTTTGAATTGTGTGAAAAAGGGGATCATCAAGGATATTTTAGACATGATGGTTTCTTGTTCAAGGAAAAGAAGCTATGTGTTCCTAAAAGCTCTTTGAGAGAACTTTTCATTAGGGAAACACATGAGAATAATTTAATGGGGCACTTTGGAGTGGATAAAACTTTGGCTACTTTACATGAACATTTTTTTTGGCCAAAAATGAGGCATGATGTACATAAGCTTGTTTCTCAATGCATTGTTTGTCGTAAAGCCAAATCTAGATTAATGCCTCATGGTTTGTATACACCTTTGCCTATTCCTAATTCCCCTTGGGTTGATATTTCTATGGATTTTGTGCTTGGTCTTCCAAGATCCAAGAGGGGAAAAGATTCTAAAGTAGCTAATCTTTTCTTCAAAGAAGTGGTAAGACTACATGGATTGCCAAGAAGCATTGCGAGTGATAGAGACACAAAGTTCCTTAGCCATTTTGGGAAAACATTATGGGGTAAGCTTGGTACAAAACTCTTGTTTTCATCAACTTGTCACCCACAAACGGATGGTCAAACTGAGGTGGTGAATAGGACCTTGGGTCAACTCTTTAGATGCTACATCAAGGGTAATTTGAGAACATGGGAGGAGTGTCTACCTCACATTGAGTTTGCTTACAATAGAGTAGTTCACAAGACTACTTCCTTGTCTCCTTTTGAAATTATTTATGGCTTTAATCCTTTAACTCCTCTTGATTTATTTCCTTTACCTAACACTTCTTCTATGATTAATCATGATGCTTTGTCTAAAGCTTCTTATGTGAAGAAAATGCATGAACAAGTGAAGGCACATGTGGAGGAAAAGATGAAACAATATGTAAAGCAAGCCAATAAGCACAAGAAGCAAGTAATCTTTAATGAAGGAGATTTGGTGTGGCTTCATTTGAGGAAGGATAGATTTCCTCATGAAAGGAAATCCAAGCTCCAACCAAGAGGAGATGGACCTTTCAAGATTTTGGAGAGGATCAACAACAATGCTTACAAACTTGAGTTGCCTAGTGAGTAAGGTGTGAGTAATACTTTCAATATTTGTGATCTTTCTTTGTATGATGTAGGTACAAGTTAGGAAGCAAACTTAAGGACAAGTTCTTTTCAAGAAGGAGGGTATGATGGAGGTCCATTCCAAGCCAAAGGTCTAGAAGGAGAGCTTGAAGTACTTCTTTTTGCTGAGTTTTAAAGGACCAATGACAAGAGTTAGGATTCAAGCATTTCAAGATCACATCCAAGCTAACTTGGACAAGTATGAAGAAGCACATCAACTCAAGGATAACAAGGGCTGGATTTTGATGTCTCAAGTTGTATAAAACATTTCTTCACTGCTTTAATTGATTACTTAGGTGAAATAATCGATTACAGGCGTGCGAATGTTTTCTGGAAAATGCCTTATGAACATTTTAATCGATTACCACTGGCTCGTAATCGATTAAATCAGCTTTACACGGAATTAGGAACTTTATCTGTTAATCGATTAAAGGGTACTTAATCGATTACATGTGTGCATTGTAAAACTTAGTTTGTGTGGCTTAATCAATTACAAGGTGATTTAATTGATTATTTTGTTCGTAACAGATTTCTAGATTTCTGATGAACAATTTAATCAATTATATGGATAAAATAATTGATTATAATAGTTAAAATAATCAATTATTTGGATGAAATAATCGACTACAGACATTTATTTTCGTTTTGTATATAAAGCTGTCAAACTGAATGTGAAGGGGAACTCCATTTTTTCTAAGTGAATGAAAGCAGAGTTCGTGTGTAAGAGATTTCTCTCTTGTTCTTGTGTAAGAACTTCATGTTTCTTATCAATAGCTTCAAGCTATTGTGGCGATTCTTCCTAGGCTTATTGGAAAGCTTTTACATGGTGTCATTCACCTTCATCCCTTACCTTTTCCCCATTTTCCATTTCTGAATTCTGGACAACCTTGTATCCTTGAAGAAAACTTGAAGTTTGAGTTTCAATGCAAGGAAGATTTGGGAAAACTCATGATTGATGGGTTCAATTATACATCACTACATCCAGTGGCTTCCAACCAACTCTTGGTTAGAGTTTTCACTAAAACAAATATAATTCTTTACAAGCTATTACAACAGATCTCCCTTGTTAAACCCAGACAAAGAATCAAAATCTAAACCCTATAGATTTCTTAAGATCAAGAACCAGAGAACACTACTCTGTTTTACCCTCTAGAGAACCCTTCTCCAAAAATAGCTTTAAAGAAACTATTTGGTCTTAGGAAAATACACAAACTTTTAAACAAACAAAAACTATCACAATCTAGAGTTCAAGAAAGATATCACCTCATGATCCTTAGCATATGAATGAGATGAATGTAACCAATCAAATAGAGTTTGAATGAATGAATTGAAGAGAACAGCTTTCTTGAAGACTCTTGTTAAAACTTTGCTCAAAACTTCATCATTAATGAATAATGAATCTCAAGTTTTGATGTAAAATGTTATTCACTCAACTAACTTTTCTCAATCTCTAGAGCTTTGGGAGTATTGGGTATTTCGCTGAAATGAATTCTTAGAATCTTATTAAAACCATAGACCCATAAGCTTTTTTTTATAGAAAAATAGTTTTAACAGAATGTAACCGATTAAACCATAAGTGTAATCGATTAATCCAACAAATGTAATTGATTAATACATCATTTAATCGATTAATCTCTTCTTGAGCTTTCGAGAAATCTTTAACGAACAATTTAATCGATTAATACGTGATGCAATCGATTAAAATAGATAAGCTCAAACTATAAATAAGCCTTGGTAATCGATTACACCTTACTGTAATCGATTAAGGCAGACTTTTCATTCTAAACAAAATGAACTAAGTAATCGATTACGATTGTCTGTAATCGATTAACACAGATAGACATGTTTTAAAATAACATAAGGTAATCAATTACGGAATAGAGGTAATCGATTAAAGTGTTCAATCATGGCTTTTCCAGAAATAAACACAAGCATGTAATCAATTACATACCAATGATAATCGATTAAAGCAGTGCATAAAGTGATTTTTCCAAAACATTAAGCCATGAGGTTTTCTTTATTAATGCAAGCATTTTAAACTTTTATTCTTCATATGAATGCATGTGAATGATTTATGCAATGCAAGGATCACTAGGCTATGTACTTGAACCACTTAAACAATTACAAATGCCATCAAAATGATTGGGCATGTAAAAAGCTAAAACACCAAGCCAAATACATTAGCCTTATCTTGATTGCTTGCAGCTCCTTCTTTCAACTCCCCTTGTATCTAACAATCTCCCCCTTTTTGGCTTTTAGCATGCCAAATTTGACTCAAATCAATTGATCATTTGTAAGCATTTTAATTTCCTTGAGAGAGAAAGATAGCTTTTATCTTGAAGGATAGGAGGTTGGAATGAGCTTTATGCTTAATTATCCTGAAACAAATTAACCTTTTGACAAGTACAAGTGTTAAGTTTCAAGAATCCATGCATTTCATAATCATTTGTTGCATTTCAACCTCATTTGCTCCCCCTTACTTAGACATGTTTGAAAGTAAAGCAAAACAGAGCATAAAACAATAAAAAATAGAGCATATCAATTTGATTTATTTTCTACCCCTATTTGGCTGATTAAAGACAAAAGCAATGCTTAAACAGAGGTAAGAAAACATCAATTTGGAAAACAAACTTCATTTATAATAAAGACAGTAGTACATTAATCAATTGAAACAAAACATAAGTAATAGTAACCAAGCCAAAATTAAAAAACAGAGCATAAGCAAGAAAAAGAAAATATGAAAAATTAAACAAGCTTGTCAAAATCATCCAAAACAAGCCTAGCTTCTATATTTTCCAACCTAGTCTTCATTTCTTCCAAAGCTGAATTGGTTTCAGCCCTATGCTCATGATGAAGACTGAATAAACCATCCATCTTTTGAATCATTAGA
The DNA here is from genome assembly GCA_007407185.1 of Glycine tomentella. Classification (NCBI taxonomy): domain Eukaryota; kingdom Viridiplantae; phylum Streptophyta; class Magnoliopsida; order Fabales; family Fabaceae; genus Glycine; species Glycine tomentella. The sequence goes on from PYAF01001456.1 coordinate 39,743, forward strand.
GATTTAAAAGGAGAGTATTGGTACTCAGCAGCTCCTTGTCCAGCTTCAGCTTCTTCATTTTCATTACCTCCTCCAGCAGCACCTTCTGGTTGTTGAATCTCACCCACCATTTACCATCCTTGAGGTGTCTTGGTCAGACTAAGCTTTTGAAGATGCTTGTTCTTGATGAGACTGACAATATCAGAGGTATTGTCAACAATCTCATCAGAAACATCAACATGAAAATAGTCAATGAACCTAGAGATTAATACAGCATAGGGAAAACTATAGCTAACTAATATTTTAGCCTTCAGCATGGTGTCAATAAACATAAATGGCCAGTTGATTTGGGTTGTAAATTTGATGCCATACGTAAGTTGTAGGTCATCATCTGTGGCTTGTGCATGATTTGTGGATCTAGGAGTGAGGATATATGTGATAATATAGTGAAGAAGTCTTCCTTCACTAGTCATATTTCCTGTGCCAACCAAGTCTATGCTTCAACCTAGCTTGAGGGTCTTGAAGCATCCCTCTGTAGGTGTCAATCCTATTGTATCCACCTAATTCTTCCTCAAATTTTCTGGCACCATCAGGAGTAATGCCAACAATAGCTTGCCAAATCTCCTCATCAATCACAATGGGAACACCCTTGACTTGAGAGTGAATAACCCCTTCCATGGTGGCCTTCATGCAGGTGCAGAACACTTTCACCAACTCAGGGTAAAAGGTAACCTGAAGTTCTACAAATTTCTTTAATCCCTGAATTTCAAGAAGGTCAGGGAATTGAAAACCTTCCTTGACAAACTAGTCAAGGTTCAGATATTTGGGGGACATGATTAATTTGGTGACATTAAAAGAGGTATAAGTCATCCTATCCTTTTCTTCAAGGAACCAAGAATGTAATATGTTCCCAGAGGATTTAGATGACTCATCAACCTTTCTCTTTCTAGTTTTGACTTTCTTAGAGGTAGACATTATGTAGGAAAGGTGTTTAGACAACTGGGCTAGATGAAGAAGAGAAGAAAGCTTCAGAAAACTCAATGAACAACTTAGAAGAGAGAAGAAATTCAGGTGTGAATTTTTTGCTCTTTGGGAAAAGCTGAATTTATAGACAAGTTTGTGTTTTAAATTTGAATTTTGAACAACGTAACTGTTACTACACGTTCCTAGGCCATAAGTTTTCAGTTATTGGATTCAAATTTTGAATTTTGAATAAAATTTGACAGTTTCAATTTTTTAATAACTTATGCAGAATTTCAGTAACTCCATTAATAATCGATTACTTAAGCAACATAATCGATTAATTCGCTCTTCAGAAGGCAAATGACACAACAGTAATCGATTATTCCATGAAGTAATCGATTAAAGCAGATCGCCTTTAAAATAGAAGATAGTTTTTATCAAAGTGTAATCGATTACAGAATAATAGTAATCGATTAAATCAGAGAAGATATAAGCAAGAAGGTGTTTCCCTTGAGCTGTAATTGATTATCCCGCAAGGTAATCGATTAAAGCAGAGAGACAGGAATCAGAATCCAATTTTTATGAAGTGTCATCGATTAATATGCTTGTGTAATCGATTACATGTCACTTAAAATGTCTCTAAATCAAGGGAGGCATCAAATAATCGATTATTTTGAAGGGTAATCGATTAAACCAGAGGATTATACAATATGGATAGTGAATATGCAACATATTTCGAATTTGCTGTGAATGGCCAATAAATGATGCAATTACATGTAAATGAGCACATAAACAGCATGCTAGAACACACTAGATTCATCAAGAATTACTAGCAAGTTTCTAAGTGTAAAGAATCTATCTCTATCCAAAGGTTTTGTGAAAATATCAACTAATTGATTGTTAATATCAACAAACTCAATTTTGATGTTACCCTTTTGGATATGATCTCTGATAAAGTGACATCTTATCTCAATGTGCTTGGTCCATTCCATTGGCTTTTGAGTAAATGATTGACTGATCAAAACTCTGCATTTGATTCATCTCTTTCCTTTTCATTTTCCTTTATTGTAATCTTCAATAGTGACAAGACTTCCATCTTTTGGAGTCAAACTTGTAAACATGAACAAGTCACCTTTTAAATGTCTTGAGCATCTTCTGTTTAAGACCATAATGATGATTTTGCTCTAAGACACACCTGTGAAAATCAAATCAAGTGCCAAAGAAAGGTACCCACTCTATATTGGGTCCATAGGGGTTAGTTGAAATCCTTTTTCTATTAGGCATCCAAATGCATTCACCATTAGGCACATCTTATCTCCTAGCATAGCACCTAAAAGATGTTTGGCCTTTCTTCATGCAATAATTGCAAGTAACAATATTTGATGTTTTTTCAAAGTGAGTAAAATGATGATACTTGTTTTTTGAAAAGCTTCTTTGATATTTCTGTTTTGGTGGTACAAACTTTGTTTTTCCAAAAGATTTTGATCTATGTTTGTAACCCAAACCAGAAGTATCTCTAACATACTTTTGAACACTAAGCATTTGATTCAAACTACATTTTCCTCTATAAAGTCTTTTCAAAAGATCAACCAAGTAAGAATTTTCAGAAAGTAAAAGCATGTACTTTTCACCTTGACTCTTTTTGTAATCATCAAATTCTTTTTGTAAAAGGTTGCTTTTATTGACATTTGAAGTAGATAAGGCACATACACATCCATTAGTATTGTAACTTGAAATAAGTTTTTCATTTGCTTCTTTCAAATTACAAAGTTCAAATTACAATTCAGCAATTTTGGTAACATGCCATTTGAGATTACCTTTTAGCCTATTATTGGTTTGTGCAATCTTTTGAGTCTCTTCATGCATCTCATAGGAAGTATCAACAATATTATCATATTCAGAATTTACTTCTGATTCAGCACTTGAGAAATCTTCATCTTCATTAACTATGAAAGTGAAACATACATTTGCTTTTTCATCCTCACTTGATGAATTAGATGATGTTGAAGCATTGTCTTCCCATCCATTGCAGACTTTCTTTGATTTATTTTCACTTAACTGCATTTTCAAAAATATAGGACATTCAAATTTAAAATGGTCTTACCACATTCGAAGCATATGAAGTTTGTTTTTTTGTTATTGTCCTTTCTCTTTTTGAACTTTGTGAACTTTTTGTTCTTGTTCCTTCTCATGAATTTGTTATACTTTTTGACAATTTGATTTATGTTGTCATCTCCATCTTCTTCACTTGAATCTTCTTCTTTCTCAACTTTAGAGGATCCAACTTTCAAGGCTATGCTTTTATGTTTCTTTTCTACATCTTCTGCATTGGTTAGTTGTGACATTTCAAGTAGCTTACCAAACAGTGCAGCCATGGACATCTTAGACAGGTCTTTGGATTCCTTGATTGTTGTAACTTTTGTTTGCCAAGGTCTTGTTAGACACTTATTATTTTGATGTTCAATTCTTCAACATCAAACGTCTTTCCAAGACCAAGAAGATGATTGACAATATGTGTGAATCTTGTTTGCAGCTGAGATATGTTTTCAGTATTGCTCATCTTGAATATCTCATATTCATGAATCAAGACATGTTTCCTTGATCTCCTTCATGAGTTATTTCCAACATCTCCCATATTTCTTTTGCACTTCCGCATCTCATAGTTCTAAAAAATTCATCAGAAGACAAAGCAGATGTAATCATGTTCTTAGCTTTAAAGTCATATTGCACAACTCTTTTTTCAGCATCTGTCATCTCATCCCATTCTTTGGGAATCAATTTATTATCAACGGTTTTCATCGAAACTAAAGAACGTTTCTTAATGGCATTCCAAGCTCCAATATCATTGGATTGAATAAAGATCTGTATTTGATTTTTCCAAAAACTAAAATGCTCACCCTTAAGCATCGGTGGACGATTGAGAGAAGCTCCTTCTCTAAAAGTTATTTGAGTACTATTCATTTTCCTTTGAAAAGAAAGTGATCATGAATAACTTTCAAGAACCAGCTCTTGATACTAATTGAAAATACAATGAACGCTATTCAAATAGACTAAGAGGGGGGGTGAATTGGTTTAAAACAGATATTTAAAAATTTACTTAAAACAGTTTACGAAATTTGTAATCTGAATCGTATCACTTAAAATCTTTTTAAAACAAGAACTTTTCTTCCAACCAAGATCAACCTTGTAATGCAAGTAATGCCAAAAAATATGTCTTGTTGATAATTTCTTGATTACCCAAAAGAAAAAAATGAGAAATGTACAGAATTAGAATAAAAGACTCAATGATCTATACTGGTTCACCTCACAACCTTGGAGGCTACATCCAGTGACTTCCAACCAACTCTTGGTTAGAGTTTTCACTAAAACAAATATAATTCTTTACAAGCTATTACAACAGATCTCCCTTGTCAAACCCAGACAAGGAATCAAAATCTAAACCCTATAGATTTCTTAAGATCAAGAACCAGAGAACACTACTCTGTTCTACCCTCTAGAGAACCCTTCTCCAAAAATAGCTTTAAGAAACTATTTGCTCTTAGGAAAATAAAAAAACTTTTAAACAAACAAAAGCTATCACAGTCTAGAGTTCAAGAAAAACCTTGTGATCCTTAGCATATGAATGAGATGAATGTAACCAATCAAACAAAGTTTGAATGAATGAATTGAAGAGAACAGCTTTCTTGAAGACTCTTGTTAAAACTTTGCTCAAAACTTCATCATCAATGAATAATGAATCTCAAGTTTTGATGTAAAATGTTATTCACTCAACTAACTTTTCTCAATCTCTAGAGCTTTGGGAGTATTGGGTATTTCGCTGAAATGAATTCTTAGAATCTTATTAAAACCATAGACCCATAAGCTTTTTTTTATAGAAAAATAGTTTTAACAAAATGTAATCGATTAAACCATAAGTGTAAATGATTAATTCAACAAATGCAAGCGATTAATACATCATTTAATCGATTAATCTATTCTTGAGCTTTATGGAAATCTTTCACGAACAATTTAATCAATTAATACGTGATGTAATCGATTAACACAGATAAGCTCAAACTGTAAGTAAGCCTTGGTAATCGATTACACCTTACTGTAATCAATTAAGGCAGACTTTTCATTTAAAAAAAATGAATTAAGTAATCGATTACGATTGTCTGTAATCGATTAACACAGATAGACATGTTTTAAAATAACACGAGGTAATCGATTACGGAATAGAGGTAATTCATTAAATTATTCAATCATGGATTTTCCAGAAATAAACACAAGTATGCAATCGATTACATACCAATGATAATCGATTAAAACAGTGCATAAAGTGATTTTTCCAAAACATTAAGCCATTAGGTTTTCTTTGTTAATGCAAGCATTTTAAACTTTTATTCTTCATATGAATGCATGTGAATGATTTATGCAATGCAAGGATCACTAGGCTATGTACTTGAACCACTTAAACAATTACAAATGCCATCAAAATGGTTGGGCATGCAAAAAGCTAAAACACTAAGCCAAATACAATGTGCATGAATTGCACAGTATGTTGGTTCAAGAGGTAACGAGGCTTAAGAATCAAAGACGTCACTTAGTTTGTTATGTAAGCCACCAAGGAAATCAAGGAGCTGGAAAGAAATTTATGAAGAAGAATGATAAGGACAAAGGGCCATTAAAGATCAATGAGGCATTTGTTCCAATCTAGAAGAAAGCATTAAAGAGCAATACTTGCCACTTGTATGGGAAAGCTGGACATTTCCAGAAGGATTGCCCAAAATGTAATGCTTGGTTTGAAAAAAAAAGTGAGCTTAATGCTTATGAATGTTTGAATCAAATTTAACTAAAGTTCCCCATAATACATGGTGGATTTATTTTGGATATACGACTCATGTTTCTACTACGATGTAGAAATTTCTTACAATCCAAACCATAAGCCCAAATAAGAAGTTTGTCTTCATAGGGAATAGAATGACAACTCTAGTGGTAGCAGTTGAGACTTATCATTTAATCCTTGACATTAGACATCATTTAGATTTATTGGAAACTCGTTATGTACCTAGTTTAACTAGAAATTTGGTTTCATTATCTAAACTCGATGTTACTGGATACTCTTTTAATTTTGGTAATGGATGTTTTAGTTTATTTAAGCATAATCATATCATTGGTATTCTTTGTAATGGTTTATATAAATTGAATTTAAATGGTTTGTATGTTGAAACGATTTCGACTTTGCATAATAATGTCAGCACTAAACTACTAAACGTAGTTTAGTTCCGCTTTCTTGTAGCATAAACATTTGGTCACATTTCTAGAGAAAAGAATGAAAAGATTAATAAAAAATGAAATTCTTCTAAGTCCAGATTTTACTTATCTGAATATTTGTCTAGATTGTATTAAAGGAAAAACAAATAAAACACACAAAGAAAGGTGTTACAAGACGCACTCAACTTCTTGAAATTATGCACACTAACATTTGTAGACTTTTGATGTTATTTCTTTTAGAAAGGAAAGGTACTTTATCACCCTCATTGATGACTTTTCACATTAAGATTATGTGTACTTACTGCATGAGAAATCTAAAGCAATAAATGCCTTAGAAATTTATTTAAATGCCTTAGACAGAAAGGTGAAAGTTGTCAAGTCTGATAAAGGTGGAGAGTACTACAGAAGGTATGATGAAACTAGGAAACACTGATAAGTGCCCTAATTTAGTTAAATTCATGTTTCAAATATAGGTACTTATCTTTTGATTTCAATAACTTTGCTTATAAACTTGCCCTAAACCTAGTTAAATTATATTTATTACTTGTATGATTGTATTTTTTATATTTCAGAAGATTAACCCAATCATATTTTGTATTTTGCTAGATTTCGTGAATTCCAAAGCTTCCGTACACATATAGCAAGCAAAAATGACTCATAAAAGCAAACTTGGGAGGTACAGAAAGCAAATCAGGCCCAAAGACCCTTCTGGAAGTACATTTAACTCGCCCAAGTGAGTGAATGTAGTGTATTTTGCTCGCTTGAGCGAGTAACACATGCAATTGGGCCTTCAAATGGCCAAGTGGACGTGTAACTTGCTTCATCAAGTGGGCCTAACTCGCCCAAGCGACCAAATAAAGGCAAAACTGGTCGCTTGGGCGACCAAACTCGACTAGGCCACCCCTATAAATACCCAAGCACCTCCAAGGCCAAAATCATCCCTTTTCACTTCCATTTTTCCTCCTCCATTGCTTCTTAGCTTGTTCTTGAGCCTTAGGCTCTTAAATATTAGCATTAGGTAGTTAGGAAAGTGAGAGAAGTGAGATTTAGTGTGGAGACTCTGCCGGAAAGAAGCGGTGATGGGGCCCTTCATCAATTCTTCTCTTAAGGAGGTTTTCTCCATGCTTGGTTAGTTTCTCTTATGGATTGGATGTAATCTTCTAATTTTAAGTATCTATTTTAATATTTATTTATGCATAAGTCTTTTCTATTTATTATTTGTAATTTTATTCCGTTCTTAACGCTTGATTCTACTTGATCATTAGTTTCATGAAATTGGATTCTAAGTTTAACTGGAAAGTACTCTTAGGATTTGAACTGAATAATTTTACTCTTTACGTTACGTTGCTAGGAATAGAGCATAACGTTTAGATTGCAAATAGCACACAATTATGATTGTAATGCTGGGTTATTTACTTCGTATGCGAGGAATCGATATTTGGTAAATATCCTTAGAACTCGATTGCGAGGGATCAATTCGAGGTTAATTAATGTGTGCATCAGTAATAATAGAAAATGATTTATACATGGTAATATTAATTGGATACCGAGGTATGAATGATGAAATCCAATCCTATGCTTTTCTTGAAATAATAAAAAATCATTTTATTAGTTTCCGTACTTTTTAGTTATCTTTCGTTATTTCCGTAAAACCATCAAAACTTCGACCATAGTCGTTATACATAACTATTAAACTGTTAAGTTTTATTTGGATTAATTGAGTAGCACAAGTCCCTGTGGAGATGAACTTTTATAAATTTTGTAACTTACAACGGCAAATTGGTACACTTGCCATAAGTCTAACAAGTTTCTGGCGCCGTTGCCGGGGACTTGCGTCGTTCACTCAGTTCTTTCAAATTTAATTTTTCAGTTGAATAAGACTTTTTCTTTGCTTTTGTTATTTTAATTTTGTATAAATTCTCTTGTGTTTTATTTTCCCTAACCTCGGTACTTACGAATTATTGCAAGTTTGTCCTTTTTTTTCCTTTTGAGGTAAATTTCTTGCAGTTACATCGTTATTAAATTTAGAAATTACCAAGACCATAAAGGAAAAGAAACAAAACAATAAAAAATCTACTGAGTAAATCTTCTTCTATTTTGATTCTCCTTCACCAGTAAAGCCACCTGTAATTTATATTATGGCTGATAAAGGAGGGGGAGAAGAAAATAGACCACCGTGGAGGACTCTTGGTGACTATGCGTATCAACAAAGACCCAAGTATTACAACAGCATAGTCATTCCTCCTTTCAGTAAGAAGGTTGTGGAATTAAAGCCCGCATTACTCAGTCTTATTGGATCACATCCATTTGCTGGACTAGATCATGAAGATCCATACTGTGCAGTACCATGGGAGCTTCTGAGGAAGATGCTGAAGCTGTCTACCTCAGAGCTTTTCCATTTTCTTTAACAGGTATGGCAAAGACTTGGCTTCAATTCTAACCAAAAAAAAGTCTTAGCACTTGGGAAGAAGTGGAGGAGAAATTCATTGCCAGATTCTTTCCTCCATCAAGATTCATAAGCGCAAAATCATCAATTGCTACTTTTTCCCAAGGGTTTAATGAATCTCTCTGTGAAACATGGGAGATATTCAAATCTTTACTGCGGAGGTGTCCAAACCATAACTTTGATGATGCTGTACAATTACATATTTTCTATAGTGGTTTGAGACCTCAAACAAAGATGATTCTTGATGCCTCAGCTGGAGGTACGATGATGTCAAAGAGCCTGGAGGAAGCAATTATAATCATTGACTCCATAGCAGCCAGTGATTACCAATCTCATCATGATAGATCTCCGATTCAAAGAAAAGGTATAATTGAGCTGGATACTCAGAATGCAATTCTAGCTCAAAATAAACTCTTGACTCAACAATTAGAGGCCTTAACAAAACAGATAGGCCAACTTCCTCAACAAATTCAACAAGCAC
>PYAF01001457.1:0-13707 GCA_007407185.1 Glycine tomentella
CTTACAAACAAAGATACAATCAGAATTTTTACACCATCAAAGAGTAAGGAAAGAATTCACCTGATGATCCAAGAATGATATGCATAATGATGAATATACCAGGTTGAATGAGAAACAATATGCAGAACAAGCCTTTCCTTAAACTTTGAAATGATTTGCCTTGCTTCACTAAATCCTAGTGACCCACATGAGTATCAATAGAAGCAAGACCTTTAGAACCAAGAAGAATGCCTTTGCGACTGATTAGAAAGCTCTTAGAATGCTCAGTGCTCGAAAATTCAATTTCTATTTCTTTCACTTAATCAGACAAGGCAAGGGTTCTATTTATATAAAGAACTGTAACAGACATAATCAATTAAATCAGCTCCTGTAATCGATTGTTTATCATTTGTAATCGATTACATACGCTCCCGTAATTGATTAAAGTGTTCAAGATAAGTTCAGGGTTACATTAACGGGTCATTTAATCGATTATCCCGACGTGTAATCGATTACTCCAGAAGATATGAAAATCAATTTTGTATTGACTAATCGATTAAAAGATTTGGTAATCGATTAAGACAGGCTTTGTAAAAATCATGTTTGTGAAATGTAATCGATTACAATATGTGGTAATCGATTAATGCAGACAATGTGCAAAACATGAAATGAACTAAATAATCGATTACAATAAGTGGTAATCGATTAAGGCAGAGTGTCCATTTTTTCAAAACAGGCAAGTAATCGATTACAGTTCAATGGTAATCGATTAAACCAGTCACTCAGCCAAATCACATGTATACTAAGTTTGAAATAATCGATTAATCCGATGATGTAATCGATTAAAACGTTCTTGATATTTTTCCAGAAAGCTGAAGAACAAAATAATCGATTCTTTTAGTGTAGTAATCGATTAAACCAGCTTAAAACTATTTTTCCAAAACACTTAGCCTTTTTTTTAAGTTCCAAAGCAATTACTTAAAGCCTTTTATGATGTAATGCATGAATGAATATAAATGGTATGCATGCAAGAACTTGGATTAACAGAAAGCTTTCTTTACTTTTACATTTAATCACAATCTTTATCTTCAAGCCTTCAAGCATGTTGAAAGTCAAAACATTTCCAAGTCTTTACAAAGCTTCAATCTTTAAGAGCTCCCCCTCAAATCAATAATCATCATCCGAGCCGAGATAATCAAAGTCCGAGGTAAGCTGCCCCTTGCCGAGGTAATCGATCTCTCTGACTGTTTCCACTAGTCACTTCTTACAAACTTCAGTACTGAGCTATCTCTTGTCTTTTCAAAATATCCTGGAAAGTTATGAACATCGAGGAATGGAACGACTTCTTGTTCCCAACTGCCACGTGTCTTTTCGATTAAACTGTCATTTCTTTGCACGCTTTAATCATTTCCTTTTTGTGATAATGACTTTTATGCCCTTTCCATGACCTTCCAGATACAACAATTATTACCCACATCTTTTGAATTCTAGCGGTTACTCTTTTTGTTTAATGTGCCCTTCCCGTTTCATTCCATTTAGTGCTTTATTTCATTTTTGCATTTGCGACTTCTGCATTCTCACTTTCTCCTACGTCTCATTTGAACCATTTGTCTCTCGCTGTTGCTTCTCCTTCCATCAATCTTCCTTCATTCCAGGTATTTCTTATCTCCATTCTTTTTTTATTTACTGCCATTTTAATTCCTTGTTTTTCATCCTGTTCCGCATAAACCCTAAGTGCCAATATTTTTTGCATGTTCCTTTCACTTTCCATAATCCCCAGTTCTTGTGTTTTTTCCACATTTCTGTGTTCTTCCAATATTTACCATGAAATACACTCCTGAGCAAGAAGAAAGAATCCGCAGAACGGTTTCCCCTCGTTCTGCATTCTGGTTCTTTGGCCTTCCCCTTTCTGAAGAAGAAAAGAGAAAATCCCTGCTTCGGGTTCCTTCTAACCCTGGCAGTTCAAAAGCCCCCATTCCCAAACCCACCAATCCTTCCAGACTAGGGTCCTCTAGGTTAGGGTCATCGTCACATCAAAGGTCTACAATCCTTTCCTCCGAGTCTAGGGTACCCCCCAGGGCTCCCGTTTTTTCAAGTAGTGCCCCTTCAGTCAATTCTGGAAACAGCCCCATGCCCGAGCCACATTTTGAAATCCGATATGAACACTGTTCAAAATGTGTTGATGAATTTTTATATTTAGCCAGTATGGATTTCAGTAAACAGGCCGATGCCTTGCTGGATCAGTGCCGACATAATCCCATCATGGTTCCTAAACCCCTCCCTAAAGAGTCCAGTACCCCAACGAGCAAGTTAGATTGCAATGTCGGTGTGCCGACTTCTGTTGAAGATTCCCCCGTACCGGCTCGGACCTCCTCCAATCTTAGCTCCTTGATGATTCATCCTCCAGGTACTTTACTAATTGTTGTTTTCTTTATTGTGATAGGTAATTATGGACTCATCTCATACGAGAATTGTTGAGGAATCCGCGGCCGGGTCTCAATCTCAAACTCTTTCTCCTGCCTTAACAGGTAGGTATCCCTGGGTTACCCACGAGGTGTTATGAAACACCTCGGTGCTGGATTCCGAGAGCCTTGCTTTACTCCCTTTCGGGGTTCAGGAAGGCTTTCATGTCTGCCTTCCCCGCCCGGGTGAGCCTATTTGCTCTACCCAGGAAGGCAATGATCCCGATTTTTTTAATTTTATAAAGACATAATTACTTGGTTGGGAGTTCGTCTTCCCTTTACCGACTTCCAAATGCGGGTGTTAGATCATTTGCAAGTCGCCCCTTCTCAAATTCATCCAAATGGCTGGGCTTTTACGCAAGCCTTTGGAATTCTTTGTCAAAAGCTAGAAATTCCTTGCACTTGTTCTTTATTCTTTAAAGTTGTTGTCGAACCCGGCCAACACCCTTTCTTTTCTAATTCCTTTGATTCTTCCTCGGGATCATGGAAGTTCCCATTATATTGGTCTTCCACTCATCATGATCTTTCTTCTGCTTTTTATCGAACCGACGAGACTCGGTTGTCGGATTCCGATGCTACTTCTGCAGCTCGAATAATGTCATACAAAGAATCGCAAAGCTTGGCCCCATAGCTTATTATATTCAGTGTGGTCAGTTTGAATTTCTTTTGAAGATAATAACTGAAAATTTTAATTCTGTCGTGCTAACATTTACTTTGTTGTTGCTGTGCAGCGGTCAAAATGAACTCCAACCCTACTGCCCGACCCGCTCACCTCGTGGCCCTCAAATCTCGAAAGAAGCGAAAGCTGACCGAGGGAAAAGGCAAGGCCACGGCCAGCGATCCCAGCCCAGCCCCGGCTCCTACCGAGCCCGCTTTGGAGGCTCCCTCAGTTCCGCCTCTGCCTTCTTCTCCCGTGGCTGAGGCGCCCGTGGCTACTTTCGACGCCCCCATGGTGGACATGGCCCTGGATGCCCTGGCCCTTGCTGATGCCCCTGCCTCGGTGCCCGAGTCTCCAGAGGAACGCATTCAATTGTCCCCCCGCTCTCTTTGGGACAAGGGTGTAACTCGGGAATTTTTCCAAGTTGCTCAGGCACCCAAGAGGTATTTCGACTTGGTCCCTTTCTCGGACCCCGAGCTAGAGGAGCTGAACTCGATGGAGCTAGCTTGCTTGAAGAGTGCCACCCTGCTTGGAAGCTTGGCTTCTTTATATAAAAAGGCTTGCAAGGTGACTGCCGAGCTTGAAGCCTCCGAGAACGAGACTCGGCGACTCCAACAGGAGCTTGACTCAGCTCGGGAAAGTGCTGTAGCCTTGGCCAAGGAAGTGGAGTCATCTCGGGCCGAGACTAAAGAGGCACAAGAGTCAGTGGCCAAGCTGACTTCAGAGCTCGAGGCTTCCTGGGCCCAGCTTAAAGCTTCTCGGGCAAAGGCTGAATCCTCCCGGGCTGCCGTGGCCAAGTTGGAAGAGAATCTGACCGTATTCCAGGGTCGGGCCGCCGACGCTCGCGACCGGTGTGATCAGCTACTCGCTCTTAATGACAAGAAAACTAAGGAAGTAGCTAATACCCTCAGCGAACTTATGTTTGTTTGGTCGCAGCTAGCCCGGTCCACCGAAGCTTCTTTTAACAATGCTTTGGATCAGATTCGCTTCCTGAATCCCGGCGTCGAACTGAACACCGCGGGCATGCACTTCAAATTTTACGTCGGGAATAGCCAGCTGCTGACCGTTTCTGACAGTGAGGAGGAGGAGCCGAGCTCGGTGGGCACGTCCGAGGAGGATCTAGCTCGGGATGATGGAGGAAACTGAAGGGTCGGGATGCCGGTTTGACTTGTATTTGTTTTATTTGCTCTTTTTGAACAATTTCTGAATATTTTATCTTCCCGCACAATTTATTGCTCTAAGTAATCGACTTTTATCAGTCTCGATTTACTTTGCCGATTTATTTCTTCCGTATTCTGGCTTCGATGGCCAAGTATTTTTTAACCCGAATCATCGGTTGGGATTTAAACACATTTCTTTCGTATTTTGGCTTCTATGGCCGAATATTGTTTTTCCCAAATCATTGGTCGGGATTTAAATATTATTGTGGGATCATGTTCCCATCTTAGCAACTGTTAATGTATTCGTAATGTTAATCTGTAGATGTAATTCTTTCGGCGAACCCGATGATTCACCCTTGATTAAGTAGTTACTTCGGGACCGAGTTAATACAAAACAACGACTAAGCGCTCAAATTTGTGCACAATAAAATGGTCCTTACAATAAGGATTTCATTAATATTCTTCGAAGATTTACATAAGTTCATGATCTCAACGACAGATTTGCACGGGTTTTATATTCCCGGTTTACATAATCGACTTATGAGAAATACATGAAAAATTTATGGTGATTCCTACTAAAGGAAACCACAGTGAACTCCCATGATCCCTATGACGGGCTCAATGGCCAATTAAAGGGAAACACATGGCATCCATGATTCCAATGACGGACTTAAAGCCAACTAAAGGGAAACACATGGTGAAATTCCATGATCCCAATGACGGGCTTAAAGCCAACTAAAGGAAAACACATGGACTTTCTCGGCTGCACATTGTCAGCTATAATATTTCTTTTACTTGTCCGTGTTCCACGTCCGTTTGACTTGTTTGCCTTCTAGTGTTTCCCACAGATATGCTCCTTGCCCAAGATTTTGGACAACCCGGTATGGTCCTTCCCAATTTGCTGCTAACTTCCCATCTCGGGCATTTTTATTCTCGATGTCTGCTCGTCGTAACACGAGATCGCCTTCTTCGAAAGATCTCGGTTTCACTTTTCTGTTGAATCTTTGAGCCAATTTACCTTTCCTGTGTAAATCTCGACGATGTGCAGCAATGCAGACCTCTTCTATTAAATCCAGCTCGGCAGCGAGTGCAGTATCATTCTCTTTCTTCTGAGACAGGTGCTGCCTTCTCCAGGACGATTGGCCGATCTCTACAGGTATCATGGCTTCACAGCCATACGTCATTCTGAATGGAGTTTCTCCAGTAACTGTTTGAGTCGTAGTTCTATAGGCCCACAGCACATAATAAAGCTGTTCTACCCAGTTTGGGTCGGCTTCATGCATTCTTTTCTTTAACCCATCGAGAATAACTATATTTGCTGCTTCTGCTTGGCCGTTAGATTGCGGGTGCTCCACTGAGGCAAAGTGATGCTTGATATGGAAGCCGGTCATCATTGCCTTGAACGTGCTGTCGGCAAATTATGTCCTATTATTGGTAACAATTTCTGTCGGGATTCCGAACCTCGCTATTATGCTTCGCTCCAAGAATTTTTGAACCCGGGCCGAGGTGATAGCAGCTAGAGGCTCGGCCTCGATCCACTTGGTAAAATAGTCAACGGCCACTATTAACCATCTCATTTGGCCTTCTGTAGCTTTAAACGACCCTAAGAGATCCATGCCCCATTTATAAAAAGGCCATGGAGCCGTGATCAAACTGAGCTCGGATGGAGGGATCCACAATATTTTCGCATGTTTTTGACAGCTGTCATATTTCTTAACGTGCTCTGCTGCGTCAGCCTTCATAGTCGACCAGAAGTATCTTGCGCGAAGAGCTTTTAATGCTAAAGCTCTCGCTCCCATGTGCTGACCGTTAATCCCCTCATGTATTTTCGAGAGCACGTACTCGGCCTGGTCCGAACTTAGGCATAATAAAAGCGGGGTGTGGAGGCCTCGGCGGTACAGTTCACCATCAATAATCACATAAATCGCAGCATCTCGGATTAATCTCATTGCCTCCAGACCCTAATCCGGGAAGACCCCTTGCTCTAAGTAGTTGATGATAGGCCTTCTCCAATCCTCAGCGACTAATATGACCATGATGCACGCCGACTGGGCGAGCTCCTGCTGGATAACCGTCATGTGGTTACCTGTTCCTTTCGTACTAGCCAACTTTGATAATATGTCAGCTCGGGCATTCTCCTCTCTTGGAATGTGGGCGACTATTACTTCATCAAATTCCGCCATGATCTCCTTTACTTTAGCCAGGTATTTGGCTAGTAAGGGGCCCTTAGTTTGGTACCTCCCCTAAATCTGGGCCGAGACAAGTTGTGAGTCAGTGAAGATGTTCACTCGTGACGCTCCCTGCTCCTTTACCTGCTTTAGCCTGGCAATCAACGCTTCATATTCCGCTTGATTATTTGAAGTCGAAAAATTAAGTTGGAGCGACTGTTCGATAGATACACCGTCGGGGTTTTCAACGATGACCCCGGCTCCGCTTCCCTTAGCATTAGACGAACTATCAATATATACCTTCCACACCTTATCCTCCTTTTGGGTGGATGATGTCGGGGTTAGCTCTACCATGAAGTCGGCCAAAGCTTGCGATTTAATGGCGTGACGAGACTCATACTGGATATCAAACTCGGATAACTGGATAGCCCAATTCATCATTCTTCCCGCCAAATCCAGCTTGTGTAATACTTGTCGAATAGGCTGATTTGTTCGCACAATGATAGTGTGGCTTTGAAAATATGGGCTAAGTCTCTTCACCGTGGTGAGTAAAGCAAACGCCACCTTTTCGAGTTTCTGGTATCTTAGTTCCGAGTTCTCGAGAGCTCGACTTACAAAGTATACTGGCCACTGAGTCTTGCCTACTTCTCTGACTAAGACCGCGCTGATGGCCTCCTCCCCGACTAAAAGATATAGGATGAGTGTTTCGCCCGGTTCGGGCTTTGACAACACTAGAGGTGAGGCTAAACATGTCTTGATCTGCTGGAAAGCCTCTTCACACGCTGAGTTCCATCCTATATTGGCTTCTTTTTTCAATAACTTGAAGAAAGGAAGTGCCTTTTCCGCGGATTTCGGGAGAAACCGGGTTAAGGCCGCCATCCTTCCTGTCAACTATTGGACTTCCTTCTTATTAGAAGGAAATTGCATATCTAGAACAGCCTTGCATTTATCTGGGTTTGTCTCTATTCCTCTGTGAGTCAGCATGAAACCTAGGAATTTCCCGGCTTTTACTCCGAATGCACACTTTAGCGGATTTAATCGTATGTTGTACTGCCTTAGCTTCTGGAAGGTTTCCTCCAAATCTCGGATATGATCCCCGGCCGTCGGTGTCTTCGTGATCATGTCGTCGATGTAGACTTCAATATTGCGCCTGATCTGATCAGAGAAGACCTTATTCATCATCCGCTGGTAAGTTGCCCTGGCATTTTTTAAACCGAAGGGCATGACGTCGTAGCAATAGTTCGCTTCAATACCTCGGAATGCCATTTTTTCTCGATCGTCTGGATGCATGGGTATCTGATTATACCCGGAATAAGCGTCCATAAACGACAGCAACTGAAAACCCGCCGAGTTATCGACGAGTTAGTCAATACTCGGCATTGGATATGAATCCTTGGGACACACTTTATTCAGGTCGGTGTAATCAACATAGACTCGCCATTTCCCATTGGACTTTTTCACCATTACCACATTGGAAAGCCATGTCGTATACTGTATCTCTCTTATGAACCCGGCCTCCAACAGTTCTTCGAGGTGCTTTGTCAAAGCTTGCCTCCTATCCGGGCCGAGCTTCCTATTCTTCTATGCTATTGGTTTAGAGCCAGGATACATTGCCAATTTATGGCAACAAAAAGTAGGCCTGATCCCAGGTATCTCGGAGGCCTTCCAGGCAAAAACGTCCTGATTTTCCCTTAGGCACTGGATTAACTTGCCCTTAGTTTCAGGATCGCACTGTCTACCTACCTTCATGATTTGCTGTGGAGAGCTACCGATGTGGACATCTTCAAGCTCGTCCACTGGCTCTGGTCTCCATTCCTCAATATCCTGCATATCCAGTTCTACCAGATTGATCGGCTTCCGGGATGGATGGGTCTCGATCCGAGAATTTGCCAGCTCTCTCTGCCAAATTCGAGGTGGGAAAGGCGGGCCTCCCTCCGTTTCTCTGATCGTGTTGTAATAACACTGCCTTGATTCTCTTTGATCCCCGCAAATCGTAATGACTTTGTCGAGATGACCGATCATCTTCATCTTCTAATGCTTTGTGGACATGAGGATGTCCCATTTATGGAGTGTGGGTCTGCCCAAGATAATATTGTACGGGGACGAGAATTCAGCAACTGTGAACGTGACCCTTTCTGACTTGAAGCCTTCCTTCGTTCCCAGTGTGAGCTGAAGGTCGATGGCCCCCTTTAAGCCAGTGCCTTCCCCATTGAAACCGTACAGCATGGTTTGGCATGGCTTCAGATCTTCCTCCTTCAAATTCATCTTTTTAAATGCACTCCAATTGATGATGTCGGCCGAACTACTATTTTCAACAAATATTCTCTTGACCCGGAAGTTAGCCACGGTTCCCGTTATGACGAGGCCGTCCTCATGACCGGGTACCACTCCTTTCAGATCTTCCTCGGTAAAATAAATTAGCGGGGGCGCGGTTTTCTTGCTATTTCCACCGCTGCTTTCCTTGAACCTCGGCCTATCCCTTACTGACATTACTTCCTATAGGTACTTCTTCCGCTGGTTGGCTGTATCACCTCCTCCCCCCATTCCTCCTATGATGACGTTGCATTCGAACTCAGGCTCTGGGAACTCCTCGTTTTCTTGTTTTTCTTGTCATCTCGTTGCTTATTCTCCTGCTGGGCCTTTCTTTTAGCTTGGTGCCCCTGAGTTCGAATCACATACTGGCGCAGTTTGCCTTCACGCACAAACTTCTCTATTGCATCTCGGAGCTCCCAGCACTGGTCGGTCATATGTCCCGGTCCATTGTGAAAATCACAATACCGGGAATAGTCCAGCCCTTCTCTCCTTACTATGGGAGGAGGTCGGTCGACTTTCCTCATCTCGGTAAAAGCCACCTCCTTCCATATCTGACCACGCGTGGCATTCAGCGGAGCATACTTGTCAAACTTCAACTCGTACCTCCCGGGCCTGAAACGGGGGTCAGGAATGCTTCGTGGAGGTCGGCTTGCCGGGGTATTCGACGGATGCCGACTGGATTGTCCGAGCTGTGGATTCTCCTAACGTCGATTCCTTGGTGATGAAGGCTTTTTGTTTTCCCTCGGATCCAAGTTAGCGATTTCCATCTGCTCCAACACCAAATAATTTTTAGATCGGACCCTGAACTCGTTTAGAGACTTCACAAGATCCTTATAAATCGATTTGGCAAGACGGGAAGACCCGTTGAGCCCGGCTAAAAGAAGATGGACATGAACTTTCTCTTCCAAACCTTGCACTTGCAACGCGGCTTCCTGGAACCGATCCAGGTAACTCTGCAACTTTCCCTGGGCTGCTGACGTATCTTACCCAGGGCAAACTCGGATTTCGGCTGCTTCTCGCTTGTTGCAAAATTTAGCAAGAACTTCTGGCCAAAATCTTCGAAGTTATGGATGGACCGCGGCGGCAAGGAATGAAACCAGGTTTGGGCGGCCCCAGTTAGAGTGGTAGCAAAAATCCGTGAGATGATGGGTTCGTCAATACCTCGAACGTACATCTGCATGTCAAACTCGTCAATATGTACCTGCGGATCTTGGCTTCCGTCATATTTGGACAAAAACGAGCTGTCAAAGTCTTCCAAGAACTGAGCATCCATAATTCGGTCAATGAACGGGCTATTATTTTGGTGACCCCGGCGGTACTTTCTCCGATATGTATCATCGCCTTGTCCGGGGAGACGGATGATCTCTCCCGTCGGTCTTTCTTCCGTAGCATAATCCGGTATCATGGCCGAGGAAAGGTGAAGTCCCTCGTGATGAGAACGAGATACTCTCCCTTGCTCGGACTGATCAATTGGGTCCCTATTGCTGGTTCTAGCAGTGCGGGCCGACGTTTCTGGTCTCGGCCTCCTGGTTGCTGCATAGAGTTGCTCGGTACCTCCTGTGGCCATGTTCTCCGCATGGTGCTCCAGGTGCTCGGTATTCTGCCGGCGTTCTCCTCTTCGTTTAGCACTGCGTTCGTCCAACTGAGCGATCAAATGCTGAATATCCTCCTGGCTTTGGAGTTCGTAACATTTCTCCAGGTTCTCCATTCGAGCTAAGAGAGACTGGAGAGCGTTCTGGATGAAACGCTGAGTGGTGTCTGGTTCTTCTGGTGCGGCCGGTGGTGCGTTGGCCGACGTGTGTGGTGCTGGTCCCGCACGGGATGAGTCCGTATGGGACAATGCGTCTTCTACCACCACATTTTCTGGGTTTGGATTTCTGGGTGGTTCATCGTGTCTGGCCATCCGATACCTTCTGGTGTTAGCTATTATGAGCTGGTGGGATTCGAAGTTTATCGTCCCCACAGATGGCGCCACTGTTCTGCTCAAAGAGAATAGAAATGTCCAACAAGTGGTGTTGGATGATTTTATGTAGGATCAGACTCTCTCTCTCTTAAGAAGCTTATGAGATTTAAGCAACTTAAGGAATAAGAAGATCACAGCAGCAGCAGTAACTCACAACACGATGTGGCGTGCAGTGTGTGCCGTGTGAATGAAAAGAGAGAGTCAGGATGTGTGTACCTTTCACCATGGTGTATGCTTTATTTATAGGATTCTAACCTGGACCTTGATGACGGACGGTTGAAGCCCAATATCTTCTTCCGGGATATTCGGAGATGTGGATAACTGAAAGATAGCAGTTATATTTTCTATCCTCTGGTGGTTATGATAATGGGTTAATGGGAGTTTAAATATTTGAATTGCTAGGATAAAGGATATCTTTTATCCGTAACAATTACAACAAATAGTTACTAAAATAACAAGCTAAAAGGAATATACTTTAGGGGGGAGAAATGGTTCCACACCATCTGCTGCAACTAGAAAGGAAAATGACAAGAGTCATGAAATAAAAAAAAACATGGAACTTATGAAGCATCACAAAAAACAAGAGTGACAAGTGGGAGACATAGAAACTCACCGATCACAAAAGTGAGGACTTGGGTAAGAATCCTCCTTGAGCTGAGAAGAAACAAACAATGGAAAATGGTAACAGTGGGATGAGAGAGAAAAGGAAGTATATGGAACAGTGCAGTGAAAGGATTAGAAAGGGGAAATTACAGAGCAAGCGAACGTGTGGACCAGAATTAAAGACATGTCATTTTTTCTCCCTTATTTACTATTCCCATGTTCACTTTTCACACGCTCTCATAATTATTTATTTATATATGTATTGCTAATTTTTTTAGTATAATATAATAAATATTTTTTCTAAAAAATGTACGATTTACTAACATCATATTTATTATTAAAATATTAAATTCTTTGAATTTAAAATTAATGTATAAAATTTGAGATATGTTTAAATATAAATTATCTTTTAGATTTATGTAAAATATTTTGTATTGTGATATGAAATTATTTTAACTGTTAGCTTATTTAAAAATATATTCAAATATAATTTATAAATAAAAATGTAAATAATATATTATAGAAGATAAGAAGTTGAGAAAATCTTTAACAACATTCTGATTAAAGAATAATATTTAAAAATAGTCGAGTACGAGATTACTATTCTAATTTATATATATACAACTTTGGCAAAATTGAAAAATTGATCCCTTATTTTGTCTATTTCATCAAATCAGTCCCATATTTTTTAATTCATTATCTATGATAAATTTAATAAATAAAATAAAATAAAACTTATATAAGTGTAAATATTTTAATTATGTGAAAATAGAATTTAATCTTATATATCATATTTTAAAAGATAATATATAATATTATAAAAATATAATAAATTAAAAGAGAATAAAGTTTGAATTTTGAATTATTTTCTTATAAAATTTATATTAATATTATATTTTACACCAAATATTTAAATGAGCATTTGGGTGCAGTGGTAAACGAGTGTGCCACAAAATTAGCCCTTTGGGACTCAAGTAGTCAATTTTAATACTTTTGGATGGATACATAATTCGTTGGTAGAGCTTCCAAAAATGGTCAAGCCTAATTGGCTGACCTAAATAGCCCGAACATAATTGCGGACTGGTAATATAGTATTTTTCTTAATAAACAATGGCTCAAAAATATTTAAAATGAAAAGTTAAAATAAATAAAAATGATCGAATATAATAACCAAAAGGTAAATTAAGCATTTTACTAGTTAATTTTTTAGCTCAATTTAAATATATTAAAATATGAAAAAGAATAAAAAAATTTTAAAAAAATTATTTTGTACTCTTTTAAAAAAATAAATGAGCCCATAGGCCAACCCATTTGACCCGTAGAGGATTGGGTTGGGCCATGAAAATAGCGGCTCGACTTAAAATTGGTCTAGTCCAGCCCGACCCAAAAATTATCTGGCTCGTAGTGGGCTGGCACACCTCTATTCATGGATAATATCTTTGTGTAAAATTTACATTTTCCACGTATGCATATTCCTAGGTAATATGTGTAGGTAAAATTTAAATATTTTTATTCATTTTTCTTAACTTAATTATAACTCAATCATCTTTATTATTTTTTCTTAAATTTTATATAACTTTATTAATATAATATTTAATAATTTTTTTTATACAAGATAATTAAAAAAGGAGTTTAATATGTAATATATGAAATTTAAAAAAAAAAACTTGAGCTTCACTCTTTTACATAATCTTAAAAAAAAAGTGAGAATAGAGTACACATTTATATATGTGAGTGCATGACTTTTTTCTCATTATATAATTAATTTTACTAATTTTTAAAATACATTTAATCTTAAATTAAATTTTATAAAATGAAAAAATTATTAATTTATCAATATGTGCATCATACAGGAACACACACTAGTAACTTTTAATTAATTATAAATTTTTGGTTAGTGTATATGTTACACTAAAGTGATATTGGGTCTTAATTAGGTATTATTGAGTTTCAATCAATCATTAGTCTATATGTTACACTAAAGTGATATTGGGTCTTATTGGATTTCAATTAATCATTAGTGCATATATTACACTAAAAGTCATATTGAAAAGTGGTGAATGCATAAGTTACACATTGAACATTAATAAATCATTATTGGACCTTGGTTAAATTAAGACTTAATTGCAAAATTTGTCTCCCTATATTTCAAAATTCACTATTTAAGTCCCCCTATAATGAGAATAATTCACTATCAGAGTCTACACTACTACAAAAGTAGCTTTCGAAGACGCACAATCTAAGACGGTTGTATGATAACCGTCTTAGAATCCTGCACGGTGGCATTTTTGTAAATAAGTGGTTATTTTCAAAGACGGTCCCCTCTTAACCGTCCTTGTTTATACCATTTCAGGACGGGCTACATTAAAAGCCGTCTTTATTGCTTACTATTCAAAAACGG
>PYAF01001457.1:20813-37641 GCA_007407185.1 Glycine tomentella
TAAAAGTATTTTATCCTATACTCAGGTTCCTACAAATTTCTGAAGTCATCTTGGTCATTTTTGACATAAGGGTATTTTGGTAATTTCACCACTCACACTAGGGGTATAATCGTCATTTTCCCTAAATCCTTCCGTATTGCCTCTAAATTAACATTTTACCCTAGTAATTGACTATGATTCCAAAATTTTGGGGTGTTACATTTCTCAAAACCATAAGACTTAATGGCTTGATCAAACCTGATGTTCCATGATCTGGACGCTTGCTTAATCCATAAATGGACCTTTGCAACTTGCATACCATGTTTTCTTGCATTTGGCTAAGAACCCTTTTGATTGCTGCATATAGATATCCTCTTCCAAATTTCCATTTAGAAAAGTAGTTTTGACATCCATTTGCCAAATCTCATAATCAAGATTTGCTGCAACAACTAAGAGAATCTGGATGGACTTGAGCATGGCAACCGGGAAAAAGGTTTCTTCATAATCCACACCTTCTATTTGGGTGTACCCTTTCACCACCAATCTAGCTTTGAAGGTTTCAACCTTCTCGTCCGATCCTTTCTTTCTCTTGTAGATCCACTTACACCCAATGGGTCTTACCCCTTTTGGTGCATCTACAAGAAACCAAACTGAGTTGGAATACAAAGAATCTATTTCACAATTCATAGCCTCAAGCCATTCCTGAGCATCAACATCTCCTAGTGCCTCGTCATAACTCGTGGGATCATCATCTTCTTCAATGATGACATCCTGATATGATTCGCCCAACAAGAGAAATCTTGCAGGTTTACGAATCATTCTCCCACTACGACTTTGCCGCACTTGTTGTTGTGCATCTACAGAACGATCCAAATTAGGTGGATTAACAATTTATGGAGGAACCTCATTACGTGGGTTAATTAATTCTTGATTTTGTTCGTCCACAAGTGGTACTTGCATTTCTACAGGTTCCACATGTTGAACATCATGCTGAACATCTGGTTCTGAATCTGGTTCCTTTGTGTGTTCAACTACAGGTATATTTTCCCCTCTTTGAACAACCATAGGAACAAAAGCTGGAACCGCTTGAGGTTGAGGTGAAACTTGATCTGAGACTAGCTCATCAAGAATAACCTTACTTCTTAGCTTATAATTTGCCATATAGTCTTCCTCTAAGAAAGTCGCGTGAGTGCTCACTATGACCTTTTTTTCTTTTGGACTATAAAATAGCCAACCTCTAGTTCCTTTAGGATAGCATATAAACATGCATATTTCTGTACGCGAGTCCATCTTATTTGGCTTCTATTGTAAGACATGTGCCGGAGCACCCCAAATCCGAATATGATTCATGGTGGGCTTACACCCTTTCCATAATTCTATTGGTGTCTTTGAAACCGACTTGGACGGAGCTAAGTTCAAAAGGTACATAGCAGTTTCTAAGGCATATCCCCAAAATGAATCAGGAAGAGATGAATAACTGAGTATAGATCTTTCCATTTCTAAAAAGGTTCTATTTCTCCTTTCAGCAATTCTATTCTGCTAGGGTGTCCCTGAAGAAGATAATTGTGAAACTATCCCCTCTTTTGTTAGGTAAGACCTGAACTCTCCAGATAGGTATTCACCCCCTCGGTCAGACCGAAGAGTCTTAATTTGAACACGAAGATGTTTTTCTGCTTCAGCCTTGAACTCTTGGAATTTTCCAAAAGCTTCAGACTTGTGATGCATCAGGTACACATGTCCAAATCTAGAGTAATCATCAGTAAATGTGATGAAATACTGATACCCTCCTCTAGCCTGGACATTTATTGGTCCACATACATCAGTATGTACCAATTCCAGCTGGCGTGTGGCACAATTTCCATTGACCTTGAAAGATCTCTTAGTCATTTTACCCTCTAAACAAGATTCACAAACTGGTATCAGTTCAAAGTTTAGGGATTTTAAAATCCCATTATTGACCAAACCTTGTATCCTGTAGAGTTAACATGACCCAATCTCAAATGCCAAAGATAAGTTTCATTGGAGACTTTTCTTTTCTTTGATGAATGAATATGCTCAACATCTCATAATTCAACATAATTAACTTCACAGGGCACATGACTAAGGAAATAAAGACCATTAATCATTTCACCAGAACAAATAAAAGAAGATGAACTTCTTATTGAAACCGAGGAATTAAACTGAATTGTCAAACCATTTTTAATCAAACAACTAACAAAAATTATATTCCTCTAAAAATCTGGAATAAATAAACAGTATTGTAAAACCAAAGTTCTGCAATTATCGAAAGATAAAATAACTTGTCCAACTGCTAATGCAGACACAAGATCCCTATTTCCAAGCTTCAAAACTCTTTGTCCTTCACTTAAAGGCAAGCTATGTTTGAACCATTGCAAAGAGTAGCAAACATGGTTAGTGGCTCTTGAATCAATGATCCATTTATCATTGCAATTCTCCACTAAACAAGCTTCAATCACATGTAAATTACCCATACCTGGTTGATTCATACGTGGGCAATTTTTCTTCCAATGCCCCCTTTTTCCGCACTTGAAGCACTCGCCTTTTGGCTGCTTCATTGCAACTGGTTTGGCAACTGGAATACCTGATTTCTTATTTTTGTTCTTGTTCCTTCCCTTGGGTTTCCCATTAGGTTTCACAGAACTCTCGCCAGCAAAAAGGGCACTTCCCTACTTGACTAGAGACTGTTCAACACTCTCAAGCTCATGCATCAGCTGAGTAAGGTCAAGATTCATCTTATTCATATTATAATTCATCTTGAACTGATTGAAGTATTCAGGCAATGATTGCAAGAGAAGGTCAACTTTTACTTCTTGTTCAAATCTGACCCCATGATTTTCAACCTTTTTGAAGTTTGCTATCATTGCCAGACAATGATCCCGCACACTCCCTCCAGACATAACTATCTTGGTGACTGCATTCAGCGCATTCTGCCTAGCAGAGCTGCTAGACGTAGCAAACATACCATCAAGAGTCTGGAGCATCATTGCTCCACTCTCAATCAGGCTCACTTGCTCTTGAAGGTGATTGGCGAGACTGGCTAAAATATAATAGCGAACTGCCACATTTTCCTTCTCCCATCTTTCCTTCTCCTACTGAAAATGTGTCTTTGTTGCCTCAGGCACATCCTCAGTGGGCTGCGCTGGCATAGTAGTCAGAACAAAATTGAGCTTTCCATATTGAAGAACAATATCTAAATTGGTTTTCCATTGTTTGTAGTTTGTACCATCCATAGGTTTTTGGCTCAAGATAGTAGCTAAAGGATTGAATGAAGACATTTTTTTGAAAAACAAGTACACTAATTACAAACAAGAATAACAACAAACGAATATAGCGCTAGTAGATTCTAATAACTACTACTCGTTTATGGTTCAACAATCCATTAGTTATCTTTACAAGGCTTATGATGGGCAAGATACTTGTAAAACTAATATTGTTATTTTGGGCCTTTAGTATCATTGCCAGAGCCTCGATGGGAGGGTTAACAACTTTACCAAAGTTGAATGTATTTAACCATTGTTTACCTTCAAAATTATCTTTAGTGTCTAAGTGTTGTCGACGATGGGCCGTACAAAACTTTACTAAAATTTTGAAAATATTAAGGTTTAATCTAGTGAAATCCAATTATCCTTATCCTATAGGGCTTCAGCGATAATCGTTTCACTAATAAACCGACAATCGGAGCCCATAGGTTTGAAATTAATTACTTAATTAAAAACCTTCACCCATTCAATATTTTAAAATTTAGAATTTCCCAATTTTCAAGAATTGTTTAAATTCGAGTATTCTTTGTTTGATTTCAAAGACAATGTAAGTTGCCGCAAGCCGATGAACGTGCAAACTTAGCTTATCGAAATTTTAAAATTATTAAGGTCCTAAAATCCGATCATGATAGGCAGCGTGTGCTTCATACAATCATGATAGATGATTGTGGTATGCGTGTGTTAACACATGACCATTTTAGAAGACCCACAAATTACTCGCATTGTAAACAGTTCTCTTAGGAAATAATCTGGATTATTTGTCTTGATTTTAAATATTCAAAATTAATTAATTCAATTATTAATCTAGATTTTTTTTATAACAAAAATCATAATAATTTTAATTAATATTTGAAAATAATTTTGAATCAAAATAATCCTATAATAACTATCATACTAGTTGTGGAATGACAAAATAGTTATTATGCTCATGTAATTTTCAAGTTATGCAACAATATGACACCACCTATTCTATATGACATGTTATCACAATAAGCATGTTCTCATATCATATAATTCATCCACTCATAAAAATAAAGCAATTATAAATTAGACTTTAATCCATGGTTTCCTAGAGAAAAGAAAATAATTAAATAAATAAAGTTACAAATGAGAACTGAAATCTCTTCATCCCATATTCTTCTTCCTTTCAGTCCATAGGTTCTGTTTCAAGCCCCTTTATGGTAGTTATGGGCCCAATGTCCCAAAAAACCAAACTTTGGCAAGAAATCCTAAGTCAACTTTCAGAACCCTAGTCGTCATGTCCACTGCGCCATCACTCGAACTCATCTCAGGACGAAACTCCAGGGGAAAGACAATCCTTCTTTTTGCATCTTCTTGATCTTCTTTTATTACAACTTTTGTATAATATCCAAAAAAAAAATACAAGAATAAAAAAAATCAAGGAGGAAACCTAATCATATGGGATTAGCCTCCTTGTTACAGCCCAAGAAAATACACTCAAATCTCTACCATGGATTAAAGTTGAAAACCAAATAAAGCATAGATTTTTATGAAAAGAATTATAAAGATAAACATACAATACATATGAGCAACAAATATAGAATCCTATGTGCCATATTTCACGAAGCAACTAATCACATGAATAGTGAAACTAGATTCACATACCAATGTACAACCTGGCTTTGATACCAACTGTAGGAACTATTGGATTTATGCGGAAGCGATTTAAGAACCTAGTATATTGGTATGCTTATCGAATCATCATTGTTTCATAAACACACAAGGAATATTACCTCTCGGAGTACTGATCTTTGACGATTTCTCACGCCTTAGAATTCTTGCGCCGCTGCACAATTGATCTCCTTGTAGTCTGTTGATGGCAGACCTTCCAGACTATCTCTCAAGGGGGAAAGGGGTGGTGTGTGAGCACTTTCTCACTTTCAGGGGATGACCTTGCCTCAGCCTCTGTGACTGTCCTTCCTCTTTATAGAGGGTTAAGTGTAGTATATATATGGGTTTCTAGAAAACCTAACTCTTAGGTGTTAACGGGTCTAGGTTTCTTGGACTCTTTTTACACACTAGGCCCTATTGGACTTTAGTGAAAGAGCAAAAACCCAACATTAGCCACCATATTATCATAAAATTCCTTATTAGTTCCCCCTATAATCCTCATTTCCCCTTACATGGTAGTTCCTCCTAGTGGCGGAGCTATATAATAGTGAGCGTGTGCATATGCACCCCCTCACTTTAAAAAATTACATATATAATATTTTTATATTTTGCCCTCCTAATTTTATATATTTGAACTCACTATTCTCATGTTTTTATATTTTCATATTTTATACTCTTTAATTTTATATATTTGAACCCATTATTCGCAATTGTTCCCACTGATCCAGAATCCTATATCTGTCACTGGTTCCTCCTGTAATTGTTTTCCTCTCTCTTGGAATCTGCCTTCCTCTTGATCTAAAGCCCCTTGTTTGTTCTTCCTATTGAACATCAAGAGGTTCACATTATGCTTCATATTGCCAATGTAGATGTTATCAAGCTTTATCTCCAACACCCTCGCGTCCTCCACTCTTGCAAGCTTCACAAGCCTCTAAACTTCTTTATTGTCTTGCTCCTTTTTGGTGCAATGAAAATCTTTGTTACCTTCCCCCATTTTTGAAAAACATGCAAAAGATCCTCCTCCAATTTTTTTCTCTAAAAAATCAATAAAATAGTAATTGGTGACGTCCTCCCTCTCCTCGGATGATCAGAGAATTAAACCTTGTCTCTCTACAATTATTCTCTCTCTAAACTCCTTTCTCTCTCGAAGCTCTCTTTCTCCTCTCTCTCAACGAAATATAATAATAAATGTTTCTTGAATTTGCTAATTTGCATTCTTTAGTTGGAGTACATTAATAAGTTATAATTAGAGAATTTTTAACATGAAACCGAACACACTAAGGATTATGCGTCTCTTTGGTATTGACGTGAAAATAGCAAAGATGTGGATCAACAACGTGTGTCCAAACACATCATTAATCAGTGTAGTGTAATTTGTGTATACCTGTTGATAATATTCTTACTCTTTATTTATTTATTTTTCCATCAAATTCAATTGACCCATCGACATATTCAGAAAGTTTGGTCTTTTTTTTTAAAAAATAAATAAATAAATAAATAAAGTTTCAAAATCTCAACTTACATAAGAATTGAACATTTGAAGGATAATCCTTGCGATGAAATGCATTTCGGAACTAGACAAATGAACTTTGGTTGAGTATTACCATTTGAATTCATGTTATCAATTATGATTGCAATCTGGTTTTGTATTGATCGATGGTTGGCTATTATACTTTTATTAATTAATTTGAAATATTTTTTCATAGTTTTAAAATATAAGATATCTTCTTTCTCTAAATTCCTAATTAATTTAACTACATGAAATGGATTCTCTTATGTGAAAATTTACTCAAAAAAATATGTAAATGGAGAGATGCAGAAATCATAGTGCTATGACAATCGCACCATAGTTAGTTCAAACGTTGAACTAGCCAAGTAACTACTCCTGGTTCATGTTACTTATCAGACTAAATTTTATAACTGAACCAGTCATAAATCAGTTGTTGGACTAGTTTTGAAAATACGTAGTCTAATTATCTTACAAAAGGAATTGAACCTAGACCTAGCTATTACATCAAATATTAGCAACCCTACACCAAAGTTAAGTGTTATCTATGAACTCTTATTGTATTTATTACATATAAACAAATAATTTGTTTAAAGCGACTACGATTGAACCAATTACCACTTACTGGTAGAATTAGTAATCCAGGACACCAGTAATAATATTGACAAAAAACAATATTAATTAGGATATCTTATAACTTTTAAATCCGCCTATGATCTATTAGGATATCTTGTTGGCAGAATTATGATCTATTGATCAATCTGTAGTAAATTTCATTGTTCACATTACATTGTCATATGAAAATTTGAACCACAAGATAAGATCAAATCTCCTCCACTCCACCACTTGACTAGCCTGTGGACCGTTCATTAATTAAACCTAGCTATATAAATGAACAACCTCAACCATCAGATTGGGCCAACCTACCGTTTTGGGTTATTTATATACAGTACATCTTAATTTACAATGTAAAATTAGTGGTACGGTAATCGTATTATATCAAATAACATAGAATTTATAATATAATAATAGTTTACATATATAAGGTTATTCGTACACACTTTAATTTTCTATACTTTTCATTTACACATCTCTTTTGAGGAAAAGGAGAAGAGAAAAAAAAAAGTCACTTTCCTTTCCATGATTCCATCCTCTCTTTTTATCCTATAAAAGAAAGTGTAAAATGGAAGTACATAAATAGAGTGTAACAAGACTAATTAAAACCACAAAGCCAGAAGAAAACACACAAAAAGTCATACTGTTTCTACTTATCTACTTATTACGCAACCTAGCACAGCATAGCATAGCATGTCCTTCTTGAAGTAAGCACTAACTCATGAAAAAAACCACGATATAAGTAGGAGCAATGATGACAACATTTACTCTAATATACTCTCTTTCTAACACATTTTTTTATCATCGGCTAAAATTCACTGAATATCACAAATATCTATAGATTTCACTTCTCAAATGATGAGTCTCATTCGTGGTTTAGAAGTGAAATGTACTAAAATTTGTGATTGTCAATAAATTTCTCTCTAAAGAGAATGTTAGAAAGAGAATGTTACACCAGCATAATTTCTCTCTAAAGACCCTTGAAGAAACTGAATAAAATTAACCTTCTTCAGGTAACATTTCCCTTAATTAATATAAGTTATTGAATGAAGGGCTAGTGGGGCAGTTCCTGCTGAGGAGTTCTTCTATCATTTGCAGCGCAATTCTCTCTTCCTCGTCAATCTCCGTCCTCAGAAGCTCCTGCCTCGCCACTTGCGGGGTTGGATCGCACTCGGAGAACGAAGAGGACTTAGAACAAGAAGCATTTCCTCCAGTACCTCCTTCATTAGCAATTCCCTTTTTTTCGAGGGGAGGAACCATCATGACCCAGTTGGACTCAGAACGCTGGCCGGCGCGCTTTTGCCACACTCCGATGTGGGAGTTCTCGGGGTCGAGTCTCAGGCAGGTCATGGAAGGGGACGGAAGCTTCCCGCACTTTCGGAGCTTGGCGTGAAGAATAGCTTCCAGTTCCTTCGAGGTGGTCGTCGACAACGATGAGGTTTCATGATCGATGGGTGTTAGCGTCGTATTTGGGTCACTCTCCGGGGTTTGGAGTATTGGGAAATTGGTTTTCGCGTTACGCCCACTCATCAATATCGCGGCTTGGTCGTAAGCTCGTGCTGCTTCTTCTGCTGTTTCGAACGTGCCTAGCCACACCCTCCTCTTGCTGTTTCATGCAGGGAGTGAAATTTGATATCAAGTTGAAAATAAAGGAATAAACTATCATTTACAATCAAGATGCATAGACACCCATGCTATTAAACACACAGAGGTATAGATATAATAACGATATTTGTCCATTCCATTTTATAATTGTTGGAAAAAAAGTAATTCTAAATAATTGTTATTTTAATTTTTTAATGTAAAATTAATTATTATTTTTATGATATTAATGATATGAACTACAAAATTAATTTTATTTAATTATTAATTAATTAATTAATTAATTTATTATTTTTTTATCTATGTAAAATAATTTAGGACGATAATGGTAATAGGACAGACGAAATATGATTTAATAAAATGAGAAAGATAAAAAAAAAAAAAAGAATAAGAACAAATATCAAATAAGTGTTTAAAATATATCAGTGTTGATGTATTATTATTCAAAGTATTGTTTATTTTAGCATTTAGTTTTTGAAAACACTTATATGAGCCCTTATCGGGATGGTTATTTAAGTTTTGAAATTTTAAAACGTTAAAACCAATTGTCACTTTTATATATTTTAGTTTTAAATTTTTGTGGCTTTTATTTTAAAAATTTAATACAAAATCTTTAATTAATCACACAAGCATGAAAATGATGATATCACCCAATGATAGTGATGATGATTATAATATGGGAATAATTATGACATCAATGATAATGATATTATTGGAAATAACAATTGTTATAGATCTTTAAAATAAAAAAGAGGAAACATCAAATGACTTATCTTTAAAATAATAAAACTATAGCTAAATTTGTTTATAAAAAAATTAGTGAAAAATGTTTTGAAATTAAATTAAAATTCAATATTCACTACCATTTTTTCAGAATACATTTTATTTTAAAAATTGTATTAGTCCATAATTTTAAAAATTCTAACATACTATTTAGTTTTATTAAAACAAAACATTACTGTATGTAGTTTACTTTTTTTCACTACATTTTTACATTATATTTATGAATAAAGAGAATATTGATATTTTACAAAAGAAAAATGTTAGCGGCTTACTATCTGGCATATATTTTTTCTTTTAAAAAAATGTAGTACTGACAAAATGAAAATTTTGTAAAATTAAGATGTACGTGAACCGTAAGTACAATCCCATCAAAGACAAAAGTAGCTGGTGAGTGGGGATTTACTCAGAAAAACAATGGCAGTGAAAAAGACAAAAAAAAAAAATGTGTTACTTTGTAAACGCTAGTTAGAAAGACAATTATTAAGATAGTTATTAGCTAGTAAACATATATTGAGATTTTATGGTATGTTGTTACTAAAACACGAGATAAAGTTTAATTTGGAAGAGCTTACAGAAGTGGGTGGCGAATTTCCGATACCCATGAACCCCAATGACGCTGCCTGACACCTCTGAACTTCCTTGTTTGCACCATGATGGAGAGAGAGAGAAGAAGAGAATATGGTCTAAAGTGATTTTGAATTCAGTGTTGACAGGTACAGAAGGAATACGATGCCAAAATATAAAGGGAGAAAAGCAATGCAAGAGGAGGCAGGTGAGTTTAATCAAAAGAGCTGGGGCCATCTAAAAGGCTTATTTCTCTTACTGAATTTAAACATGGTCACCTAAATCCTCTCCTTCAAAAAGTAATTAACCCTTCAATAAATGCTGGTGTTTTAGTTCCTGTGCAGTCACCGAACTCTTTCCCTTCCTACCATGTGATATTCTTGATCTTATGTTTGTCTAACTATTTTGACACTTATGAATTACTCAATTTCTTGTCAAACAAGCAAAATTATATTTTTCTTCTTCTTAATTCAGATTTCAATAAAACAAAATTCAAATGACTTGAATATCAAACATTTTCGAACTTTTACCCCAAATGTGTGGAATGTGCAGATCAACTTGTACAAAATTGTTCTAACGTGATTTCAAATTCAAGTTTTCAATATACAGTTGCATTAAATACTAAAAAAAAATGTCATCCATACATAGTATTATCTTACTCGATAGGGGTTATCACCTGTCGGTTATGGGCTAGTTTGGGTCAAATATGCCCTTCCGTTTTAAACCGACCGGTGAAGAAATATATACCATTTTGGATTGAACACTCTCTCAATTTCTTCGGGTTCAAGTAGGACAGGTGAGTCGTGGGTTATTCGGATAGGTTGTGATTGGTAGTGTTATACATCCAGTTCAGAACAGAGACACCGGTGCAGTCTTAGTTGGCGAAGATGAGCGACCTGTCGCGGACATTAGCGAAGCAGGGACAAGAAGCTCTAGGTGGTCGTCGTAGGTAGAAACCAATACTAACATATTATTTGAAAGAAGAAATAAAAGAAACCAGATGGTTCAACCCATACGCCATTGACGAAAGAGAGACACAACCCAGCGGCAAGAACACTGCCATCAATGACGAGAGTTAAGAAGCATCGACTGTTATGATGCTAAGATCGAACACATGTGCAACTCTACGAGAGATATTAGAGATTGAAGCCAAATATTGAGACCGGAGCATAGCCGCACTGCTAGATTAAAATGAGACACAGAAAATCTTGAGAGGGTATACTCGGTCAAAATTGGATACTGATGAGTAAATTTTTATCTCAAACCTCGATTGGTTTCACCCGTTTTAAACTGTCTCTTTCTTACTGAATAACCTGTTATCTCGAAGTAATGTGTTCCTGAACCCAACTATGTCTCGGTTTTTTCGATTTTAGGCAGTGTGGGATAAATCTACATCCCCTTATTATTCGACTTGAATAGAATTAACTACAGCTACATATAATCCTTGCCAAAAAATTAACGTATAATTATTTTTGTTAGTAACTTTCACAAGAGCTTAATATATTTTAATTAAATTGGGATGATAAACTTTGATTTATCAATTGTATTTGTTCTGGTCAGAGAACAGAAATGTCCAACAAGGATTGTTGGATGATTTATGTGGGATCAGACTCTCTCTCTCAAGATACTTACGAGGTTGAAACACAAGATCACTACAGGGATACACAACACGATTGACGTGCAGTATGTGCTGTGTGAATGGAAAAGAGAGTCAGAATTATATGTACCTTTCACCATGGAGGATACTCTATTTATAGGATATTGACTTGGACCCTGATGGAATTGACGGTTGAAGTCCAGTATCTTTTACTCGGATATCTAAGTAAGTGAACCATAGCAGTTGTGATATTATATCTTATGTTCATTAGTGGTTGGTTATGATAATAGATTGTTGAGAATTTAAATATTTAAATTATAGATAATTGGACTTATCTTTATTTATCCGTAATAATATTATTTAAACATATTTAATTATATATATATATATATATATGTGTGTGTGTGCAAATAAAAAATTACTTCTCAAAATCAGAGAAGACAACAAAAGTTATCTCATTTCACATATACATGTGTAACAGTTTTTATTAAGGTACGTATATGAGTTTATTATGATGTAGACCATATGATATCATTGTATATCTACTGAACTTGTTCCGTTAACATATTGAAATCCTATAATGGGAAATGACCGTATAATTCCTCATATGCACAAGAAATTAACCATGGCAAAATTCTATATTGCTGTGATCATTTATGTACCTAAAATTTTCAAACTAGTCGGCTAATTTACAAGCCAAACACTAGGGGTTAAAGCGTTACAATCTATAATTTATATTCTTGCAAGTTCAATTTGTTGGGGACCAGTTTGCACATGTAATACATGGAAGAGAAGGATTGATGACGAAGTTGACGCTCAGTCGGATTCTATTATTTGCCATTATTATGTACTCACTTCGAATAATTACACGATGGTTAACTTGGTAAAGGGCTAAATTCAAAGTGGTTGGTGAAGATAATTAAATCATGTATGGTAGTTCGTGCATAAACGTCTGAAATCACAGTTTAAGATCCACATCTATATATACATACTCCTATATGAGAGTTATAAAGCGCTGCTTTAATTTTTATTTAAGTAATTTAACTGTAAAATTTTAGCAAAGTCTTATCTCTTTAACTAAGTGAAATTATATGTTTCCAATATTCGGATTAGTCAGCTTAGATGACTTTAAAATATGGAGGATTTTTTTTAAAAAAAAAAAAGTGTAACTTTTTTTTTCTAAAATATAACATTTTTTAGTTCTAGTTTTTAATAAAAAAAATATATTTTCTGTATTCTTATATTTAATAAAATAATGTAAGTCTTAATTATGTATTTAGTCCCTCAAATTTGAGAGTTTATCTTTTTTAGTGTCTCAAATAAATTTTTTCATTTTTTGTCTCTCAAATTTGTGCAATATTTTTTTTAGTCTTTCAATGTCTAATTTTTTACGATTTGGATGTATAATTTGTAGCGGTTCACATCGGTAAGAGGGATTAACAAAAATATTTTTCGAATTTGAGAAACTTACAAAATATAAATTTTAATTTGAAGGATTAAAAAAATAAACTCCTAAAATTAAAAAACTAAAAATATATTTAAATCAATAATACAATTTTAATTTATATTTCTAAAAAATGCATAACATTTATAATTCAATCTCTCAAAATTTTATAAAATAATAATATATAGCCTTCCTCTCTTCCCCCTCTCTCTCTCTCTCTCTCTCTCTCTCTCTCTCTCTATATATATATATATATATATATATATATATATATATCAATCATGAGGGACAGATATATATATCAATCACCAGCAGAGGCCATTCTCAAGACTTTTTATGTATATTTACATGTATGGGAAAAATAAAAATTTAAAAGTAGAAAAATATTGGTAGAGAAAAAAAAAATATAGTATTGGATTTATATTTCTTTAATTTTTTTACATGATCAACTCAAGAATAAAATAACTAAAACTTAATCATTAGAACCATTAAAAAAAGAAGCAATTGTTATTAATTTCATAAAGCGAAAAAGATGTTAATAAAAATGCAACATATATAAATAAAAAGGTTTAACATATGACTCTTTCATTTGAAGCGTTGTTTTTTTAATTTTTTTTTTTTTTTTACTTTAGGTCTCGCTCAATGTTAGATAGGTCATGTTTTCTTATAGTAGTAAATTCTATTTTTAGTTTTACTCAAAGTTAATAATTAATATTTTTATAAAACTTATTATTAATTAAATATTAAATATTTAAATTATTGTGGAAAAAAATTTCCAATCCCCCTATGATCCGGTATATCATGAACAAAAACATATTAAAAGAGGGGTGAGAGATATCGAGAGTGTGTGATGCAGTAAAGTAAGCGTGGATGATCTAAAATCGTGAACAGAGAGTCGCAATTAAAATTAGGGATATCGCTGATGAGTGACAAGTGGCAAGCTTGGTAGGGTAAGAAGCAAGTGGTGTCTATTTCGGTTGCATTGGATGCTAATCGACATATTACCAAATGAATAAAGGAAAATTTGTATTTTATATATTGTGCATGCTTCCATTTATGAATGAACGTGATTTTGGTAGTTAATTAAGTTGTTATCACTAAATTATAATTAAGATGTGTAAATTTTTAATTATATATATTGAGTATGTTTGTTTGATGGATAATTTTTTTAGTCCCTAAAATATTTTTTCTTAGAAATATAACATAAAAATATCATTCTTATAAAAAATGTACTCGGTTAACTATTAAAATTGTTTAGGATTATTTATTATATTTGTTTGGTTGAGTTATTTTTTCTTGGAAATATATAATATAATTGCTAAAATATCCTTATTACAAAAACTTTTGTTACACTCTTCCTCCCCTTCCTATATGTTTAATGATTACCATAATTCAAAGATTGAAAGAGGGGAAAAAATTTTCTATTAAAAAATGTGCATTGGAAGAAAAGGAAAAATTATCACAAAATATAAGAATGAAATTTGCGGGATTGGAAAAAAATTAAGCAAATATCATGAAGGAATAATGAGAGACTAATAGGGTAATGATTAGTAAGAGGGTATATATAATTTTTTACTCATGAAGAGGTATTTTTGTCCTATGGGAATAATTTTTTCATGTCTCCTCTATTGGGACTAAGTATTGAAAGAACTTATAATTATGTCTTTCCTGGGAATAAAATATACATAGAATTAATTTTTTTTACCTAATAACAAATGTGAGATAATTTTTTCCGAACTCCTATTTCCGAGAATAACTAAATAGTCCATAAAAGAAACACTCTCATAGAATTTGTTTAGATAAACTTCTCCAAAAATATTTATAAGACAAAAAAATAGGAAACTAATTTGAATTTTTTTTATCATATAACTTCTTTAAAAGATTATTTTTAACTTATTTGTAATCTAATTTTAGTTTTAAAAGACTCATTTTATTTTTTTCTTATTTTTTTCTTCTATAAGTATTTCAGGATAAACTTATCCAAAGAGACACATAAAAATAGGAATCAAGTTACTCAAAAATTAACAAAAGATATTTTCTAAGATTTCTTATCAAGCCTTCACAAGTGCTTTTTTACGATGCACCTTCTAAGACGGTTATCAAAAAACTGTCTTAGAATGTTATATGGTGATAATTTTGCAAATAACACGAGATGTATGACGACGATTTTATAATAATCGTCTTAGATATTGAGTGTTCAAAGACGGTTTTGTTATAATCATCTTAAAAATAAAGTATCCAAACCAAATTGTCTTTAAAATTCTTCATCATTTACGCATTTTTCCTTGTCTTTCTCTCTCATCATTCAAATTTTGAATCACAAAGTCCGAAGCACACATTTGGTCATTTCACTTCCTTTCTCTTTCTCTCTCACCTCATTTAGAGCACACTATTCATTTGTCGATGGTGATTCGTCCTCTTCTCCATCATCCTCATTGTAACGACCCGCCTCATCGCTACGATATTACTAACTCTTAAATAGTACAGATCTCAATTTTAATAAAAACTCCATTAATTTGATTAGGAAAATGATGATAAATTTTTCGTGATAATACAATTATCATACAACGAAACAAGTACATAAATGGATACATATGGATGTATATTTAAAACTTTACATATTACTCACATGTCAGAACATAATCCAGTTGTATTTACAAATATTAACGTCTGGAATTACATGACCAACAAAAAGAATCAAGGGACTAACTAAGAAGAGTTGATTAACAAAACACAACTCTTTTCCAAAAAGAATTTTAACGTTATCACGTCGGTTCGGCGGCTCCAATCAAAAAGAAGATCTCCCTCTAAGGTCACCTACTGCTGCTCATCTGCTCCTACGAATGAAGGTTCATTATCATCACAGGTACCAACCACACAGTACAACAAATGCAAGGGTGGGTTTATTATATAAAACCAACAAACATCAAATAGCAGCAATTGGAAAGGAAACAACATTGCCCACCAAAATCATTAACAAAATTCCATGATTCCAATACACACTCAACAAACCAATCATCCAATGTATTTCACAACTCAAACAATCATACATAGAATGGTGCATGCACCTGACTCATCTATCAGCATGCAATGTGGTACCATCTCCCGGAAATAACCTCTCACAGGAAAAATGATTAACCGCCTATCAGGGCCACCTTGTCGTGCACTGGTCATTCTCCCACCCGGTGATCAGCCAGTGTCGCTAGGGAATTCCAAACCTGATGATCCCTTAGCACTTGCGTTCTCAGCCTACTGAAACCCACAGGTACGTGAGTGCCTTCATTCTATTTTCACCCATACAAATGAAGTATGAAACATGGGCATCATCAATGCATGACCCAACTAGGAACAAATCCTTCCTCGCAAGTGTAACCCGTCACGCACCCCCATGTACATACGTAACACACCAATGTGGGCTCACCGATGCACCGATCATGGCTATGAACAAATACATCCTTGCAAGGGTAACCAACCGGTCATTGCATCCCACGTGTACATACACAGCCTACAACCATGAGCACCATCAATGTATGACCTGGCTAGGAACAAATCCTTCCTCGCAAGGGTAACCCATCATACACATCCTATGGGTATCCATGTATATCCACACACAATGACATTGTTCATGTAACGACCGCTTTTATTTTACTTTGATTCGTATTTATTTTATAAAACTTCGAGTTTTTTTTTTTCAATAAAACAAGAATAGTAAAAATTCAATTATTTTCTTTGTTAATTGTGGAAGTGATAAAGAATCGTAAAGATATTTAAAAATGATTTTTCAATGTTAACGCGTTATCTAAATAACGTAATTTTAAATTACT
>PYAF01001457.1:37741-49422 GCA_007407185.1 Glycine tomentella
AATTGCAAGAAAACTCTTAAGGTTCTGTTTAGCACTTTTTTAGAATTTTCTAATAACTAGAATGGTTCAAATTGAATTTTATTTTAAAATGTGTGTTAAGTGCTAAATATCTCTCTATATAGTGAATTATGGTTTCCTAAGCATCCTTAAATATTTCCTTAAATCCATTCTTAACTAAATAAAATATCGGGGTGTTACAGTTCACATCAACATTTTCTCTCATCAATGTCATTATCAACCTCAATATCATATCATCTCAATATCATCATCATGCATTCAATATCATCTCATTTGAACATCAACTACATCAACATTATCTCATATATCATCAACTACATCAATGACATCTCAATTTCAATATCATCAACGACATCACAAGCAATCAAATTTTACATCTATACATAATACATATGCCTGAGATTCACATTCCCCAGGTCTTCAGACAACCCAAAATTCATACATTCACAATTCATCATATCACAATGCTGATATTTTTAGGAAAATTCTAAATTAAAGAGGAGGAATACAATATATAAAACACACTTTTATGCCCATTACAAAATTTAATAAAGAATTAAATAGAAGAACGCATTATAAAATTTTGGGCAGAGTCTCCTCTGTAATTAAGACTTTTTCCAAAAATCCAATAATTACAACAACAATATCATTTACAATTATATTCATCAACAAGCCAACTCATCGCATCCCATTAGTTAAAAACAGTTTTTCTTGAAAACGAGCACACACAGGAACAAACACACATCAATCATAAATACATCGCATCCCATTAGTTAAAAATGTAGTTTTTCTTGAAAACTAGCACATAGCAGGGACGAGAAGTTATCTTCATAGTTGGAATCCCTGACCCCCAACTATGGTACCAAAACTATAACTAAATAATAAACTCTCCTTACCTATCTATATCCCTCTGTTAGCTCCTTGAAACGTCATTTTGGGATCTCTTAATTTCACGTGTTTGGCCCAAACGCGGAGCTCTATATACCAAATTGAAGATAATTTAGTATAGATTTCAAAAACAAAACTAAAATTAGCATTCGGGGTCAAATACCCACTCAAATTTAAAAAGAGGCTAAAATGGTGTTTTAGGAGTCCATATTAAAAGATATCATTTTGAAATTTCGATCACACCAAGGTGTCCAGGGTTCAAGAAGGATCACAAATATGCATCATTTTCATAAAAAGGAGACTTTTGTAACATCTCATTTCAAAGGAAGTATAGAAACAGCCAATAACGGTACCCGAAACAGCCAATAACGGTACCCGAAACATAAGAGACATTAAGAGAAGCTTAAACTAGCTAGAAGAAGACAAAGGAAACCAAGGTTACCTCAAAGAAACCAAGAAAGGAGGATTGGAGACTCCATTCTCTACCAAAACTTTGAGAAGAGTTTCGAAAGATTCTGCTCCGATTAAAGTGTTCCTCTCCATGCGATGGTCCGACGGCAAGCGACGGTGCCTCGTGGTGGTCTCTGGTGACTGTGGGTGGTGGAGGAGGAGGGGAAGGAGGTTTGGTGGCTGTTTTGGGGGGAGAAGAAGCCCTTTTGTTCGAGCATGGATGCTTCTGGACGTATTTAACACCGCCTTCACTTGCCTAGGCAAGCAAAAATGCCTGTAAAAAGTTAAATATATGGGCTAACCAATTCAGAATGACGATTTTACTAAAATAGGTTATGGGTTAAACTCGGAATAACTCCATTTCAGTGCAGCTGAAACAAATTTCCCATAACTTGACATCTACACAAAGCAATTGCGCATGTATAATTCACATAAAATTTTAATTAATCTAAACTAATCAAATAGTCAAATAACACAAGAAATGCATCAAACATCTATTTTCAGTTATCGAAATTTCAGGATGTTATACTCCTCTTCACTGCACACTTCGTCTTTGCGTGCTAGATCTGTCGCTACTACCACTACCACCACAACGGCCTCCTCCTCCCTGACGTCGCCCCATCACCGCACAACACCGGCCTCGATGAAGAGGCTCCCCAACGTCGTCCACCAACAGCGCAACCGCGTGGCAGAGGCAACAGAGGAGACAGAGTGATGCATGACGCTTTGTCGCCAATCCCACTCTCTTGCTCTCTCTCTCTCTGCCTGTTACCCTAAAAAGGGGTGTTCGTTTCCTTCATGAGGCCCTCTTTTGCGACACTCTTTTCAGCCTAGCATTGAAACAGAGAGAGAAACAAAACGATTGCGTGGCTCTATAGTGGTTTTGTTCTTATTTCTACAAATTGTCATTTATTCCTTTAAACAAGTTCATAAAAGAAACTCCACTCACCCACACACACACAGACTTCATCAATAATCTGAACATAAAGTTTCATTTTTTTTGTGCGTGAAGAATTTGGAGGAAGAGGGTAGTTGAATTTCAATTCAAGGTCTTGCAATGGCACCCAATTTTGACTTTGCTTCTAGCTTCCTTTGCACAGAGGACAACACCGTTTTTGATGAGAGCCATAATAATGGGGTACGATTATGTTGATGATGGGGGTGGACGAGGACACGTGGAATCCTAGGAACGGAAGCCATTGATTGGATTCACAAGGTGGGTTTAAGAGTTTTCCTTTTTCTTCTTTCTTTAATCACTCCAAAGCTCTAATCTTTTTCAACCATTCGGATTTTTCTGTTTTGTTGGTCGGAGATGAAATTTGAAATCTTTCGGGAGCATTTTGTTTGAATTTCAAATTTCAGTGTTTGATGATGAATCGATGATTCCCTTGGTAC
Organism: Glycine tomentella; assembly: GCA_007407185.1. Taxonomy (NCBI): domain Eukaryota; kingdom Viridiplantae; phylum Streptophyta; class Magnoliopsida; order Fabales; family Fabaceae; genus Glycine; species Glycine tomentella. Next base: position 40,493 of record PYAF01001457.1, read on the forward strand.
CATTTGGGGTTTAAATTGCAAGTTCTGAAGCTGATTGAATGGAAATCTTTTGTTCATGTGTTTAAAGATGTTCAAAACTAGGCTCGGAACTTTGGATTTAGCTTTAACCGAGGATTATTTCGTGTTTATTTAATTGTCTTTTACCATGATCTAACTAAAGAACTTATACAAATTTTTTATAGGTCCGATAACATTTTGGATTTGGTCCTCTTTGTGGATATCTATCTATAAATTACTTGGACCGATTCCTTTCTGCATATGAATTACTAGTAAGTCGAGGATTGAAGAGAAGAAAAGATTATTATTTTTTTTAATTTGTCATTACTTTGTCCTCTGGTTGTGATCTAATGTTTTTCTTCCAATCGCAGGAGGGAAGATTTAGGACAATGCAATTATTGGTTGTGGCGTGTTTATCTCTAGCAGCCAAATTAGATGAGACAAAAGTTCCACTCTCTCTTGATTTGCAGGTAGGAAAATGTTTTTTTATTTTTCTCTCAATGTTTGGTACTTATTTAAGTCAATGTATTAGTTTTGCATCTGCTAAATGCTAATATTTCATTGTCTTTTATGTAGGTGTGTGAATCAAAGTTTTTATTTGAAGCTAAAACCAGACAGAGAATGGCGCTTCTTGTATTAAGCACATTGAAGTGGAGAATACGATCCTTTGTAAGATAAATGATGATCAAAGTCCATTAAAGTCTTCAATTATGCGATCCATCCAACTTATATCGAGCACTACAAGAGGTACCTATATTTTTTTCCTCCCTAACTTTATTGCACAGATTGATTGTTTTCTTAATGTGGCCCATCTCTGCAGTGATAATAACAGTGAATGAGTGGAATTAGTGATGGTAATTTGAATGGTGTGGATTTCAATATATCTATTTGATTAATTTATATAAATATATGTAAAGCATGATTTATAGTACTATATTTAATTTATATAAATATTAAATATCCGTAAAATTTCTAAATGCAATATTAATCTATAATTGTGTGTGATTTTGACATGTATCAAGTGATGAGGGACTTTTAATATTAGGATGTGATAAGTGTCATATTTAAGTTAAAATCATGTTTCAAATGCTGACACTTATCTTTCGATGTCAACAACTTTGTCTATAAACTTGTCCTAAAACCTAGTTACATAGTATTTATTACTTGTATGAATGTTGTTTTTATATTTCGGAAGATTAATCCAATCATATTTTGTATTTTGATAGGTTCCGAGACTTCCGAACAAGCAAAGCAAGCAAGAAGGGCTTAAAAGATCAAACCCGGGAGCTGTTAAAAGCAAACAGGCCCACAATTCATCCAGGCCCAGAAGGATTCTTCAGCACTAAGCAATTAACTCCCCAGGAGAGCTCCTCTAGTTCATTTGGCTCGCCCATGCGAGCACCAAGTTCTAAGAAGATAAAGTTAAGCTCGCCAAGGCGAGCAAATACAGGCAAAATCACTCGCCTGGGCGAGTGAAGCTGCAGGAGGCAAAATGCTATAAATAGGGGACGAATTTGAAGGAGAAGGATCCCCATTTTTTCTTCATTCCTTGCTTCTTAGCTGGTTCCTTAGTTAAGTAGGTTAAATATTAGCAGTAGGGAGGTTAGGAAAGTGAGAGAAGTGAGGATTAGTGTGGAGACTCTGCCGGAAAGAAGCGGTGATGGTTCCTTTCATTAAAGGAGGTTCTCTCCATGCTTGGCTAGCTTCTCTAAGGATTGGATGTAATCTTCTTATCCCTATGTATCTCTTTTAATATTTATTTATGCATGATTCTTCTACTCTTTGTTGGTAATTTCATTCTATGCTTAATGCTTGATTCTATTTGATCACTAGTTTCATGAATTAAAATCCTAAGCTTGACTAGAAAGTGCCCTTAGGGTTTGAACTGAATGATATTACTCATTACGTTAAGTTGTTAGGAATAGGGCATAACGTTTTGATTGCATAAAGCACACGATTATGAATTTAATACTGGGGTATTTACTTCAAATGCGAGGGATCGATATTCGGTAGATATCCTTAGAACTTGAATGCGAGGGATCGATTTGGGGTAAAATAGTGTGCATCAATAAAGATAGAAAATGATTTATACATGGTAAAGTTAATTGAATACTAAGGGTATGAGTGACGAAACCCAATCTCACTTTCTCATAAATATATTTCATTTTACTAGTTTCGTAATTTTTTATTACTTTTGTAATCAAATGAAATTCAGCTCATCCTTATTGTACATAACTATTGAACTGTTAAGTTTTATTTGAATTAACTGAGTAGCTCAAGTTCCTGTGGAGACGATCTTTATAAATTTTGTAACTTACAACGACATATTGGTACGCTTGCCAATAGTCCTAACAAGTTTTTGGCATCGTTGCCGGGGACTTGAGTCGCTCACTCAATTCTTTCAAATTTAATTTTTCAGTTGAATATGACTTTTTCTTTACTTTTGTTATTTTGATTTTGTATAAATTCTCTTGTGTTTTTATTTTATTTTATTTTTCCTAACCTCAGTACTTATGAGTTATTGCAAGTTTATTCTTTTTCCTTTTTGAGGTAAATTTCTTGTAGATAAATTGTTATTTAAATTCAAAAATTACCAAGATCATAAAAGAAGGAAAAGAAACAAACAACCAAACATCCACCGAGTGAATCTTCTTCTATTTTCATTCTCCTTCACTAGTAAAGCCACCTGTAATTTATATTATGGCTGATAAAGGAAGGGGAGAAGAAAATAGACCACCAAGGAGGACTCTTGGTAACTATGCTTATCAACAAGGACTAAAGCCTTATAATAGTATAGTCATTCCTCCTTTCAGTAAAAAAATTGTGGAATTGAAGTCCGCATTGCTCAGTCTGATTGGATCACATCCATTTGCTGGACTAGATCATGAAGATCCATACACTCATTTGTCTACCTTCATGGAGTTGTCAGTACAATGGGAGCCTCTAATGCAGATGTTGAAGCTGTCTATCTCAGAGCTTTTCCGTTCTCCTTGACTGGTAAGGCAAAGACATGGCTTCAATCCCAACCAAACAAAAGTCTTAGCACTTGGGAAGAAGTGGAGGAAAAATTTATTGCCAAATTCTTTCCTCCATCCAGATTCATTAGTGCAAAATCATCCATTGCTACTTTTTTCCAAGGGTTTAATGAACCTCTTTGTGAAACATGAGAGAGATTTAAATCTTTACTGCAGAGGTGCCCAAACCATAACTTTGATGATGCAACACAACTACATATTTTCTATAGTGGTTTGAGACCTCATACCAAGATGATTCTTGATGCCTCAGCTAGAGGTACCATGATGCCAAAGAGCCCGGAGGAAGCAATTATAATCATTGACTCCATAGCAGCTAGTGAATACCAGTCTCACCATGATAGATCTCCGATTCAAAGAAAAGGTATAATGGAGCTGGATACTCATAATGCAATTCTAGCTTAGAATAAGCTATTGACACAACAAATAGAGGCCTTGACAAAACAAATAGACCAACTTCCTCAACAATTTCAGCAAGCACATAGTGATTGCCAACAAGAAGAGGAGGCTTATTATATGTAGAATCAGACCAGATCTCAATAGAACTTCCAAGGAAATTACCAAAGCCACAGAGATGGTCCAAGTTCTTGTGGCTGGAGGCAACAAAATGATAATGCATATTATGGTCCCACTAACTCTTCTTTTGCAGGTCCCTCTAAGAACTCTTATGTAGGTTTTTCAAATAGGGTTCACTACAACAACAACAAGAATCTCAGCTTGATAGAATTTCAAAAATGGAAGATACTCTAACTCAGTTTATGCAAATGTCTATCACAAATCAAAAGAATATTGAGGCTTCCATCAAAAGTCTTGAAGTTCCGGTTGGACAGCTTGCAAAACAAATATCTGAGCATAGCAATGGACCTTTTTCAGCAAATCCAAAAGAACCAAGGGAGTGTTTTAAAGTGGATGTCTTGGATGAAGTAATTTCCGACTCCAAGATGTTGGCTCAAGGAAAAGATTATTTAGAGAAAATATCAGCTGAAGCATTTTAGGAGATGAGTGAATCTGAAGACAATGATAGTTTTGATTATCTCCAACAGCCAGATGCTTTCAAGGAAATTCCTTACCAGTAATCATTCTTTGAGGAATTATTAGAGGAAGAAAAGAATCAAGAATCACCAATAAAGATAAAAGCAGTACCTCCACATTTTAAAAATGTTTTTCTTGCAGGGACTTCACAGAAACCAGTCATAAGCCATTCAAGTCTCTCTGAAAAAGAAAAGAAACTGGTGAAAATGTTGAATGAAAATGCAAAAGCCATTGGCTCATCCCTATTGTCCAATTGCTGGGAGCCAAAGCCATAACAAAGGCGTCCAGCTAATACGACGTTAAAGAAGTGCTCCTGGGAGACAACCTAGTGTTTTTAATTTTTGTCTTTATTTTTGTTGTTTTAATGTTATATGTCTTTTTAAAAGTTTATATCTTATATTTTGGAAAGTATCATATGTTTTGTTAGAACTTGGATACAGGTCCATTTTGTTAGGAAAAGGCAAAGCAGGTGAGGATGAAGAACGTGGCAGATCCTGTTGATTATCTAAATGGAGGAAACCGAGCTCCTCAGCCATGATCTTCAAAATTCTGTGACAGTGTTTTATATTCGTTTACTGCTTTGTAGTTTAAAGTCAGTACTTTGTTTATTTAGTCACTATGTTTGATGGTTGCTTGAATAATTTGTGTGCATTTTTTATTCTTTTTGCTTGACACAGAGGTTTCTCTCGTTTTGAAAATACACATTTTAAATACTTTTTGTTTTATTAACATGGTTGTATAACTGATATGTCATGTTTTGAAAAGAATTAACAGATAAATATTTTGAAACTTGTTTTTTGATTTGGATCAGAACACCATAAAATGATTTTTAGAAACTTTGAGAATGAAAAGCAAAGGAGTGGTTTCCAAAGATCAAATGAAGGTAGGACTTTTTACATGGAATTGATAAAGAACATCTTTCGAAACATTGATTTGATTTGAACATGAAAACAGACCTTAAGCTTAATGAGTGTGTGCAGCCACGTAAAAAACATTGAGTATCCTCACTGATCTGTTTATAGTTGATTTTGCATGAATTTTTAATTGTCTTAACATATGATGCAAGGATATGATTTAGGCCTTCTTTCTTTTTGAACATCTTTTTAAGTCACTGGCCAAAAAGTTATCCCAATATATAATGATTTACCTTTGTAACCCCTTTAAGCCAAAAAATTGATTTTTTTTGGAACCCCAACCGAGGATAAGAATTCCCTACCTTACCTTAGGTTAGGAGGGCAAAAGGGCATGTTATTTTGTTGAAAATACTTAATCTTTTGGGAAGCTCATGCGATGAAAAAGACTTTTAAATGTGGATATTGCTATTCATGTGATTAGAAAAGAAAAGAAAGAAAGAAAAAGAAAAAGAGAAAAAGGAAACAAATTCCTTGTGTTTTAAATGTTACAAAGTTCGGTGAATGAAAAGATTGAAATGAGAAAAATGAATATCTTGGAAGAAAAAAAAAGAAGAAAATAGGAAATAATGATCAAGTTGTTTTATCTTTGTTGCTCTCCTATTCACAATGTACTTTTGAATATCTAGAAAAACCAAGATTTCTTTCTAACCAGGCCCAACCACAAAAGCCCTAATGATCCATGTTAAGTATGCACTTTGTTTTGATGGGAAATGAATTGCAAAATTGATCTATGATATATGAGTGATGGAATTGAGAATAAACACTTACCTGGGAGAACTAAACACATTTGAGAGATTTTCCTCTGTTTGAATCAATTCAGTGTTTCTTCTGATGTTTTTTAGAAATGAAATGTGAATTGATCTTAATCTCACTTGGTTTTGTGAATTCCATCTTTTGTTTCAAAATTCTCAAGGTTGACTATTTGAAAATATGTTTTGATCACTCTGAAAAGTTGATTCTTTATAAAGCATGTTCATAAATATTTACTATAGTCCTAATGTTAGTTTACTTTGCTTGAGGACAAGCAAGATTCTAGGTTGGAGGGAGTGATAAGTGCCATATTTAAGTTAAAATCATGTTTCAAATGCTGGCACTTATCTTTTGATTTCAATAACTTTGTCTATAAACTTACCCTTACATAGTATTTATTACTTGTATGAATGTTGTTTTTATATTTTGGAAGATTAATCCGATGATATTTTATATTTTGATAGGTTCCAAGACTCCCGTAAAAGCAAAGCAAGCAAGAAGGGGTTAAAAGATCAAACCTGGGAGGTGTTACAAGCAAACAGGCCCACAATTCGTCCAGGCCTAGAAAGATTCTTCAGCACTAAGCAATTAACTCGCCCAGGTGAGCTCCTCTAGTTCATTTGGCTCGCCCAGGCGAGCACCAAGTTCCAAGAAGATAAAGTTAAGCTCGCCCAAACGAGCAAACACAGGCAAATCACTCTCCTGGGTGAGTGAAGTTGCTAGGAGGCAAAATACTATAAATAGGGGACAAATTTGGAGGAGAAGGATCCCCATTTTTTCTTCATTCCTTGCTTCTTAGCTGGTTCCTTAGTTAAGTAGGTTAAATATTAGTAGTAGGGAGGTTAGGAAAGTGAGAGAAGTGATGATTTGTGTGGAGACTCTGCCGGAAAGAAGCGATGGTGGTTCCTTTCATCAATTATTCTCTTAAGGAGGTTCTCTCCATGCTTGGCTAGCTTCTCCAAGGATTGAATGTAATCTTCTTATCCCTATGTATCTCTTTTAATATTTATTTATGCATGAATCTTCTACTCTTTGTTGGTAATTTCATTCTATGCTTAATGCTTGATTCTACTTGATCACTAGTTTCATCATAAAATCCTAAGCTTGACTGGAAAGTGCCCTTAGGGTTTGAACTGAATCTCATTACATTAAGTTGCTAGGAATAGGGCATAACGTTTTGATTGTATAAAGCACACAATTATAAATTTAATGCTGGGGTAATTACTTCATATTCGAGGGATCGATATTCGGGGTAAAATAGTGTGCATCAATAAAAATAGAAAATGATTTATACATAATAAAGTTAATTGAATACTAAGGGTATGAATGATGAAACTCAATCCCACTTTCTCATAAATATATTTCCTTTTACTAGTTTCATAATTTTTTGTTACTTTCGCAATCAAATGAAATTCCGCTCATCCTTATTGTACATAACTATTGAACTGTTAAGTTTTATTTGGATTAACTGAGTAGCTCAAGTTCTTGTGGAGACGATCTTTATGAATTTTGTAACTTACAACGACAAATTGGAATGCTTGCCAAGAGTCCTAGCATGATGTTTATGTATTTGTTTGATGCATTTGTATAAAGCAATAAAGAAATAATAGGTAAAAATCCGGTCAACTTAACTATAATACATTTAAGAGTATATTTGTTTATGAATATTATATTGAGTACAAGCTATAACTTAAAAATTAATGATATAGTAAACTTTTTTATCCTACCATGATAAGTTTTGATGGATTTGTGTGCCACAGGCAGGCTTATTGAGATGTCACTGCCAACATGGAGGGTTACTGTAATGACCTAAAATTTTATACTGATTTTTATAAATTTTATTATTACTTTTATTAGAGTTAAATTTTTAAGAAGTGTATATTAGTAAATATTCTAAAATGTAAAACTTACAAAAGATTTGAGACTAATATATTATACATAATCACAATTCTCGTTCCAAAAGTCAATATTATACAGATACAATATTTTCCATACTCCAGCTTAATTTATATCTTCCTTCATACATCACCACTAATCCAGAGCATCAAGGAAACTGACCATTGTTGCCATCTAAAAAAAAAATGAAACAAATATAGTGAGAAATAAAAATTTCTCAGTAGGCAAAGCTAAACCACCAAACACGTTAGTAAATCATCAATATATTCAAACAAAATCCATAAAATTATGCAACTATATGAATGCATGAAATGGACTATCCCAGGGTGCAAATGGCCTCTACATATCGTACTGTATGTAGCTACACCTCGTACTGGATGTAGACGCTGCGATCGTCTTACGCAAACATGCATGAATTTTGCCATGTATCTACACCTGGGTACTACATATCGTACTGTATGTAGTATCAGATTCTGTTTCACAAAATCTCGTACTGGACTTGGAAACATGAATCAACCTATCATCATATCAATATCATTTCATAATAAAATCCATAAGCAAAATACATATCACCTTATGGAAAATATTTTCATCATACCATCATACGTACCATAAGTATGCCATACCTTAATCAATTAAGATCATTACCAACTTAGGCATGACCAGAGAATATCCTCAACTACAGAAAAATTATGTTAGAAATCTAACTAAAAATCCACAATATATCTTTCAAATAATTTCTAATCTCTTTAAATTTTCACAATAAAAGATTTGATCTTAATATGCATCTTTATTCTCTTTTCACCTACCACCTCACTACTTAATCCTCAAAATTGAATCATTCTAGTATTTGAACCATTTATCTATATACCATTCATCCTCTACTTCTAAAAATTAATTTAAAACATTTCCATAAAATATAAACAAAGAGCCCTAATATCATCAAAATCACCTTCAAAAGATCATCAAATGGGCTTCCATACATCACTCATATTTATGCTTATAAATCATCACCTATCCTATGGCTTAATTCAACATATTTTCTTCAAAGAATATCCTTGAAATAACATGAAATTCAAGCCTAAATGATAACCATAAATCTACCTAATGAAGCATATGAATTAATCCAAACCATTGATTAACTAGAGATTTAAGCTTAGCCTACCTCAAGTGAGTTTGAGTCTTGAAAATGGAATGGAATAATGGCTTCCTTCCTTGGGAAATCCTCTAAGAATTTGAAGTCTTGATATCTTTCTACTAAGCTTTGTCAAAACTCTTCCTAAGATTGCTAGCTTCACACGTTATTTCT
>PYAF01001457.1:72523-84824 GCA_007407185.1 Glycine tomentella
TAGAGACCAAAACCCAAACTGAGAACACTACTCAGTTCCCCTTAGAGAAACACTATCTCTAAACATCAAGCAAGAAACCCATTTGCAATAAGCCAATCTTTACAACAAATCAATTAAAAGAATTACACCTTCAAAGACTAAGGAAAGATATCACCTGATAATCCAAAGAATATATGCATATGAATGATTCAATCAGGTTAAAAGCGAGATTATAAACTCAATGCATTCCTTTCCTAATTCTTTGAAACAATGATGATGCTTCACTTCACCAAATCAAAAACCCATACGAATTTGTAAAGCCTATATGATGTTAAAAACTCAGAAATCTCACTAAAGAAAGCTCATGAACGTTTGTGATTGCTCAGTATACGAATTTCTCAAAAGTTATAAAAACAGAACAAGAGGTTTCTATTTATAACAGCTTTCTAACTGAAAATAATCGATTAAACACGCTCCTGTAATCGATTATTTCGTATATGTAATCGATTATTCCAAGAATGTAATTGATTAAAATGTTCCTGATATTTTCTGGGTTTGAGCAATGAACAATGTAATCGATTATTCCGTGAAGTAATAGATTAAGACAGTCACACATGTTTTGTAAATGCACTAAGTAATCGATTACAAAATTGTGGTAATCGATTAAGCCAGCAGGACATGTTATTCATTTGCATGGATGTAATCAATTACAAATAGTTGGTAGTCGATTAAGGCAGTCAACATGATTTTTCTTATTTAGCCTATGTAATCAATTAATTCGATATGTAATCGATTACAATGATCTTGATGTGTTTTCTAGAAGGCATGAAGAGCAAAGTAATCGATGCCATCAATGCAGTAATCGATTAATGCAGGAAAACAACATTTTTCCAAAAACTTATCTTTTTAAATGCTTTACTTGTAAATGCCTTTTACTTAGACCTTAATTCAAACAACCCAGAATGAATGATAATGCATGATATGCTTTTGGATTATCAGATTACTAAGCTTTCCTTTTACATGAATCAAATTGGTCTTCAATAGCTTTCTTTGACATTTTCCAATGAGGCGATCTTTTATAAATTTTATTTAGATTAACTGATTAACTCAAGTCCCTATGGAGACGATCTTTTATAAATTCTGTAACTTACAACGACAATTGGTACGCTTGCCAAAAGTCTAATAGATGTACAATTTTTAGTTGATAGGTTTCATGCTTGATGTGAACCTTTGTTCCAATAATTGGAGTGATAAGTAGGCTTGGAAAATAAAATTAAAGGTGGATCATGTGTGGTAGAATTATGCCTTGTGAGTTTTTGGGCTTTTGTGGATGGATTGCTTTATTCCGATCATGCTCTTTCATGTGTGGTTTCATGCTACATTACTCTAGGTTTTGCCTTTCCTCTCTTGTCATTTCTTGTTGCGCATGCATTGATTGAGATGATTTAGGCCTTCTTTCTTTTAGGCACTAGCAAATAAACCTACCTTGCATTGATGTCCATTGTCACCCTCATTGAGCGTTTAACCCTTTCTTTCATTTTGTACCTTATTACAAGCCAAAAAGTGGCAAACCATGTTGTCCTAAGCTTTAGGGAGAAAATGGGTCTTGGAATTGTTTTGAGAATGGGTTTCGAACAAGTGTGGGGGATTTGTAGTTTGTTTTTACAAAAGTTCCTTTATTTTTGTCATTTCATTTTCGTATGACTTGTTAAAAAAAGTAAAACAAAGAAAAAAAGATAAAAAAATGGGGAGTATATAAAGCAAAATAAAAAAATTACAAACAAAGAAAAAGAAGAATAAAAAATGCAATAAGTTTGTTATGGTTCATTTTTCATTGTTGTAAGTTCTTTTTATTTTGATCTTGTTGTTCTTCGATTTGATTCTTTGTTTCTATCCATCTTTTTGCTTGTTGGCTTATTCCCAATTGCCCCTCTTTTCCCTTACTTTTAGCCCAATATCCTTCTCATATCCACCCTTACCTAAGCCACACATTACAAACTAATAAAAGCCCTTTTGATCTTTTGATGCATGTGTAGTTCAAGTTGAATGGATTAAAGTCTTGTCAAAATTTGGATGTGCTAGTCACATGTGGTGTTTGAGTGTAAACACGAACCCATACACATTTGGTGAGGTTGAGTGTTGTTCTTTGAGAGATTTCTATTACCATGGTACATTCTTAATTTTGACTTGACTACTTTTCCATTTTGCATTTTGTGATCATGTGTGATTGCTTGTTACCTTGATACCAGTCTTCCATTTTCCATCTTTCTCACTTTTGTGCATTGTTAGGATCCATTGAAAAATATGTGTACCTTGTTCATACCATTTTTTTAGTTTGTGGTTTTACTTTAGTTTTTTTAGTCTTTCTTTTAGTTTTGTCTTGGAGTACAAACGATAAAGTGTGGGGGAATTTGATTGATCATTTTTAGTTTAGTATTTTCTATTCTACTTAGCATATTTGACCTTTCTTGGACTCTTATTTGCTCACCTTAACTCAGTTCTGGTCTTAGACAAAAAATTGGACTTAATTGATAATTGTTGCTTATTTTCAGATTTTGTATTGAAATTCATAACCTTCGCGCGTGAAGTTTGGGTTGCAAAATTGGGCTTTGCTTTGTGTAATTAGCTTAATCAGATAGATTAGATGGGCCTAATTAAGACCCATCCTTTCCTTCTGTTCAGTCACAATATATATTAGTGTACTTACTTAGTTAGTGATCAAATAAAATCAATCATTTTTGCATTTCTATTTGTGTTTATACAATTCTCATTTATTGTCTGCAAACTATTTGTTGAAATTCGCCCTGTTGTTTATAAGTGAATTGAAGTCGAAACCAAATTGAATTGTGTAACGCCCTGAAATTTCAATAACCGAAAATAGATGTTCGATGTATTTCTTATGTTATTTGACTATTTGATTAGTTTATAATTAGCTAAAATGTTATGTGGATTGTCCATGTGCAATTGCTTGGTGTAGATGTCAAGTTATGCGGAGTTTGTTTGAGCTGCGTTGAATTGTGTGATTTCGAGTTTGACCCAAAAACCTGTTTTAGTAAAATCATTATTCTGGATTGGTTAAACCATTGGATCGCCTTCCACTTTTAAAGGTAGCTTTCTAACCCATATATCTAACTTTTGACCATTGAGATTGTCAAAATAATAATTGTAGCGTGAGAAATTAGTTTTTTACTGAAACAGAAATTCTAGAATTGGGTTTGCTCGCCTAAGCGAGTTTTGCAGGCTTTTTTGCTCGCCCTGGCAAGTGGAGGCGATGCTTAATATGTTTTTAAGTTTCCAAGTCACAAAAATGGAGATTCTTCCTTCTCCAAACAGCTCCAAGCTCCCCCACCACCCTCCTCCACCACCCACAGCCATCGGAGACAACCACGGGCCGTCATTGCTTGCCACGAGACCCCGGCACGGAGAAGAACCCTTTAATCGGAGCGGAATCTTCGAAACTCTTCTCGAATTTTCGGTAGAGAACAGATTTCTTAATCCTCCTTTCTTGGTTTCCTTGAGGTAACCTTGGTTTCCTTTATCTTCTCCTAACTAGTTTAAGCTTCTATTAGTGTCTCTTGTATTTTGGGTATTGTTGTTGGGAGTTTTACACTTCTTTTGAAAAACCACTTTGAAAATGAGATGTTGTAAAAGTCTCCTTTTTATGAAATTGATGTCATTTCTGTGATCCTTGTTGAACCTGGTCACATTGGTGTGATCGGAATTTCAAAATGATGTCTTTTGATGTAGACTCCCAAAACACCCTTTTAGCCCCTTTTTGAATTTGAATGGGTATTTAATCCCAAATGTTAATATTGATCTTACCTTGGAAATTTATATTAAATTATCTTCAATTTGATATATAGGGCTTTGGGTTTGGGCTAAAGCATATGAACTTAAGAGATCCCAAAATGACGTTTCAAGGAGCTAACAGAGAAATATAGATAGGTAAGGGAGTTTATTATTTTGGTGATATTTAGATACCATAGTTAGAGGCCAGGGAGTCCAACTATGAAGATGACTACCTGTCCCTGCTGTGTGCTGGTTTTTAAGAAAAACTAAGTTTTTAACTAATGGGATGCGATGTATTTATGATTGATGTGTGTTTGTTCCTGTGTGTGCTCGTTTTCAAGAAAAACTATTTTTAACTAATAGGTGCGATGAATTGGCTTGTTGATGGATAAAAGTGTGAATGATATTATTATTGTGATGATTGGATTTTTTGGAAAAGTCTTAATTATAGAGGAGACTCTGCCCAAAATTTTATAATATGTTTTCCTATTTAGTTCTTTATTAAATTTTTAAATGGGCATAAGAGTGTGTTTTCTAAATTGTAGTCCTCCTCTTTAATTTAGAATTTCCTAAAATACCAATCTCATGATAGTATGGATTATGGATGGATCAGGTGATATTGATGTCATTGATAATGTTGAAATGAGATGTTATTGATGTGTTGGTGATGATATAATGATGACGTGATTTATGATGTTTAAATGAGATAATGTTAATATGTTGATAATGTTGAAATGAGATGATATTGGTGTTATGATGATGATGTTGACATGAAATGACGTTGATGTTATTGATGACATTGAGATGACATGATATGGATATTGATAAAGACATTGATGAGAAATAATATTGATGTGAACAATGTCATTGTGTGATGTGGATATACATGAATACCATGGGGGATGCTTGATTGGATATCCTTGCGAGGGTGGGTTTACGAATTTTAAGCATCCTAAGAGAGAATGAGATTGTTTAAAATTTCGGTCCCTAGCTATCCATAGTCAATGCATTGATGGTGCTTATGGTTGTATATTGTGTATGTCCACGTGGGGTACATTGACTATTTGGATAACTTTGCGAGGGTGGGTTTACGAATTTTAAGCATCCCAAGAGAGAAAGAGATTGTTTAAAATTGCGGTCCTTATCTATCCATGGTCATTGCATTGATGGTGCCCATGTTCATACTTCATATTTCATGGATGGAAATAGAATGGTGGCAGTAAGTATAGGGGTACTAGGGGGCATCACTCTGTTTGGAACTCCCTTGTGACTCAGGGCTGATCACCATGGGGGGAGAGACCAGTGCACGACAGGGTGACCTCGATAAGCTATTGCATCATTTTTCTGAGATAGGCTATTTCCATGAGGATGGTACCACATTGCATGTTGAGTGATGAGTCAGATGCATACATCATTCTGAACATAATTGTTTGAGTTGTGGAATACATTGGATGATTGTTTTTGTTGAATGTGTAATGGAATGATGGGTTTGTCCAGTGTGTATTGGACTGATGGACTTTTGGTAATGATAATGATTGTTAATGTTGTTTCCTTCCCAATTGCTGCTATCTGATGTTTGTTGGTTTTTATGTAATAAACTCACCCTTGCATTTGTTGTACCGTGTGGTTGGTACCTGTGATGATCGTGAACTTTCGTTCGAGTGAGCAGATGAGCAGCAGTAGGTGACCTTGGAGGGAGATCTTCTTTTGTTGGAGCCGCCAAGCTGACGTGATGACGTTGGAACTCTTTTTGGAAAGAGTTGTGTTTTGTTAATTAACTCTTTCATAGTTAGTCCCTTAATCCTTTTTGTAGATATGTATATTTTGAATTGTATTTATATGTAAAACTAAATTAAGTTCTAAATAGGTGAATGATGAGTACTGATATAATATATGTATACATATGTATTCAATTGTTGTAGCTGTATCATGTGTATGATGATTGTATTATTGCGAAAAACTTACTACCATTTTCATAATCATATTAATGGAGTTTTTATTAAAATTGAGATTTGCACGATTAAGAGTTAGTGATATCGTAGCGACAAGATGGGTCGTTACAAATTGTATCTCTGAGTTGACCTAGGTTATTCATGTATTGCAGAATTAATCCTAGTTTATTTGTTTTGGAATGATTTGGTAATTATTATTAGTTATACATTGTGCTTTTTGGTTATTCCACGCATCCAGTGATAAGTGTCATATTTTAGTTATTTTTGAGATTGGAATGCTAGCACTTACCTCTTGATTTTGGTAGTTTTCTTATAAACTTCCCTTAAGTATAGTTTTTTTTATATTGTACATTTATAAATGTTTTTGTTTAAATATGGAAAATTCATCCATGCATTTCTTATATTTTGATGGTTATTTGTTGGATCCAGAAACAAAGCCAAGATAAAGAGCACCAAGGGTTATTATGAAGAATTTCAGAGTGTCACTCACCTCGACTAGTGACATTCCTTCAGCATGAACGAACCAATTCGCCTGGGCTAGTGACATTCCTTCAGCACCTCTTCGATCATTTCATTTAAAAGCCAGGAACAACAACAAGAATCTAGAGAGGGAGCAAGAAACCAGAGCAAGAAACATGAAGTTAGGAGAGAAAAGAGAGACAAAGTAGAGTTGGAGCTGCAGAGAGTAACCGTGGATTGCATCCATCATCACTTCTTCTGTTGATCCTGTGCTCTACAAAATGATCAGCTAGTTTCTTCAAAGTATTTGATGTAATCTTCGCACCCTTATGCATCTCTTTTGATATTTTTTATATAATGAATATTTCTTACTTATTACTGGTGATTTCATTTTGTTCCTAATGCTTGATTTTATTTGATCACTAGTTTCATGAAATTGGATTTTAAGTTTGATTGGAAAGTACTCTTAGAATTTGAATTGAATGAATTTACTATTTACTTAATGTTGCTAGGAATAGAGCATAACATTTTGATGCAAATGGCACGAGATTATGAATGTAATGCTGGGATATTTATTTCATATGCGAGGAATCGATATTCAGTAAATATTCTTAGGATTCTCGAATGCAAGGGATCAATTCGGGGTGATTTAATGTGTGCATCAGTAATGTTAGGAAATGATTCATATGTATTAATATTATTTGGATACTGAGGGTATGAGCGTTGAAATCCAATCCTTCGTCTCTATTGAATTATTTAAATTTATTTTACTTGTTTCCGTAATTTTACGTATTCTCGATGCACTAATTTCGTTATTTTCATTTTTTCCACTACTTTCATTATTTCCGTTCATTATTTTTGTTAAACCAATGAGATTTCGATTAAATTTGTTGTTCATAATTATTGAACTTTTACTTTTATTTGGAGAAACTAAGTAACTCAAGTCCCTGTGGAGAGAATATCTTTTATAAAGTTTGTAATCTGCGACGACATTGGTATGCTTGCCAATAGTCTAAAAATTTTCTTGCGCCATTGTTGGGGACTTGAGTCACTCACTAAGTTTTTTCGGATTTAATTTTTCAGTTTAATTGGCCATTTTCCTTACTTTATTTGTTTTCTTTTTTTGATTTTGTATAACTTCTCTCTTTATATACTTTATTTTCGCTAACCCCGGTACCTATAGTTTATTGTAGTTTTTTCTTTTTTCTTTATGCGAGGTAAATTTCCTGCAGATAAATCGCTATTTGATGCAAAAATTGAGAAAAATGAAAGAAAGAACATGAAGAAAAAGAAACAAGCAACCAATAAAAGCCATAGAGTGAATCTTCTTCTATTGATTCTCCTTCACCATAAAAGCCACTTGTAATTGATATTATGGCTAATAGAGGAGAAGGAAATAGACCACCAAGGAGGACTCTTGGTGACTATGCTTATCAACAAGGACCAAAGCATTACAACAACATAGTCATTCCTCTTTTCAGTAACAAGGTTGTGGAGTTAAAGCCAACATTGCTTAGTTTGATTGTTTCACACCCTTTTGTTGGAATGGATCATGAGGATCCATACACATATTTGTCCACCTTCATGGAGTTATGTAGTATTATGGGAGCTTTTGATGAAGATGTTGAAGCTGTCTACCTCAGAGCTTTCCCATTCTCTTTGATAGGTAAAACAAAGACATGGCTCCAATCACATCCAAACAAAAGTTTTGATGATGCTTTTTCGTTCACTGTGAGATTCTTTCCTCCATCTAGATTCATTAGTGCAAAATCAGCCACTGCTACTTTTCCTAAGGGTCTGATGAACCTCTCTATGAGACATGGGAGAGATTAAAATCTTTATTACGGAGATGCCCAAACCATAGTTTTGATGATGCTGCACAACTACATATTTTCTAGTGTTTTGAGACCTCAGACAAAGATGATTCTTGATGCTTCCAATGGAGGTACTATGATGTCTAAGAGCCCTGAAGAAGCAATTTTAATCATTGACTCCATAGCAGCCAATGATTATTAGAGTCACCATGATTGGGCTCCGGTTCAAAGGAAAGGTATAATGGAGCTGGATACTTAGAATGCAATTCTAGCTCAGAATAAACTCTTGACTCAGCAAATAGAGGACTTAACAAAACATATAGGCCAACTTCCTCAACAATTTCAGCAAGGTGGATAGCAGAAAACGCACCATGCTCATCAAGTTCAACAAGTTCTAAGATTTGATTTTTGTGGTGGTGACCATCAGAATGACCATTGTTTAGTACCTGGTGATTGACAACAGGAAAAGGCCCCATTATTTGCAGAATCAAACCAGACCTCAACAGAACTTTCAAGGAAATTATCAAGGTTACAAAGATGGCTTAGGTTCAAACAACCTTATGGCTAAAGATGTTGGATATAGAGGGAGAATCATGAAGAGTGAAAGACTTTGAATCAAGAATATGTTTTGAGCTTTCAACATGCTTGGAGTGCCTTGAAGTTTAGTGTATAATTTAAGTGTAAGAGAAAGACAATTTGATTGATCCTTGCATTCATTAATTCATCCATTAATAAGCTTAAATGGTTTTCACTAAAACATCAAAGCTTTTATTCTTTTGGTTAAAGTTTTAATCAGATTAAAAGGTTTTTGAAAAAATGATTTTTTTACTGTTTTAATCGATTACTTAAGTAATATAATCGATTATTTTGTTCTTTGTTCAATCTGGAAAAACCTTCATAAACAATTTAATCGATTACCTATCGGATTAATCGATTATTTGACTGTTGATTGAAACTGAATGTGCTTTGTTAAATGTTTTAATCGATTACTGATATAGTGTAATCGATTAGATTGTTGAAATCAATTTTTAAGGTTTGCTGGAATAATCAATTACCATCATTCGTAATCGATTGCATGGTTCATTTTGAAAATCCTTATCTTCTGACTTAATCGATTACCAAAACTCATAATCGATTACACAGTTCATTTTGTGAAACTGAACTTTCTGTCTTAATCAATTACAACTCAGTTTAATTGATTATTTTGCTCGTTGCTGGAACCCATAAGCCTTCTTGAGCAGATTAATCGATTAAGTGATAATTTAATCGATTACAGAAGCGTTTTAATCGATTATCTGGCGTGTTTAATCGATTATTGTTAGTGACAAAATCTGTTATAAATAGATTTGAAGGCTTGGCTTGTGACAAAACTTGATCATTAGTATTTCTGAGTATACACAAGCTTTCTAAACTCTCTCAAAGTGATTTTCTGGGTTCTATTACTTCTTGCTTCTTTCAAATCATTCATGCGTCTTTGAATGAATCTTGAGCAAGATACTTTTCAAGGTTAAGGAAAAACATGTGTTGATTTTGTTTTGTTATTCAACCTAACTTGGTAACTCATGTGCATTACATTCACTGGATCATCAGGTTGTCTCTCTCCTTAATCTTTGTGTGTAAATTCGTTTTTGAATTTCTGGTGTAATTGCTATTGTAAGTGGGTTCTTCTTGCTTGGTGTAACATCCTCATATGTCAATACATATATATGAATTTTCTTATAAGATTATTAATATGCATTTCTAGATAAAATGACGAAAATGCCCTTGGACATTTTTTAAAATGACAAAAATACCCTTTAGCCCTGACAAGGTCAGATAGCCTCAGTAATGCTATAAGCACCTGATAAAAGTACAATATGCTCTTAGATAAGGAATTATTGGCATTGATAATAGAGAAAAATCGTAAATTAGAATTTTTAGGAATTTTGGAAGAAATTTTGAAAAGAATTCAATTTAGACTAACTCAAGTCTCAGAAAAACACAGAAAAAGGAAAGATACAATCTGTGGAATTTTCTTTTAATTATAGGAGGAATAGATTCTTTAATAAGTTAGTTTAGTCATTTTACTAATTAAAAGCAAAATGAACCAATAAGAATTTAGATAAAGCCATTGGAAGAAAGTTAAATAACATCCTAAAAATGTTACTAAAACTTAAGTTAGTTTCTAAATAATTTTAGAATTTTATTCCTAAGAAAGCAATTAGAATTAGGCTTTCATAGATTATAGAAACAATTTTATTCAATGTAAAGATATATGTTAAGTAAAACAAAGCATAAAATTTCCTAGACCATAGCCATTCCACGTGAATAAGCAAAATTGGAAACCAATTGCTTCAAAATCAAAGCTTGGCCGTGGACATCAAAGAAGAATGGAGAAAGCTTGTAAGGTGGAAAACCACTAGCCAATGAAAGAAAACCAACTATAAAACTAAGAAATAATGAGCTTTAAAGATATTTGTAGAAAAAGCCAATTCACCTAGCATATAAAAAGATGGTGGGGACCAAAAATGGATGCTAGTTCACGTGTAACACCCCACTTTCATCTTCCATTTCTTTCACTTTGAATTAAAAAACAAAACAAGGCCCACACCCTTAGAAGTTCACGTAAAAAGCTAGGAAGTGGTTAAAGGAAGTTGCCAACAATTCCAAGGAGAAAGCAAGGTATGGGAAAGTTTTATGATAGATATGGTTTAGATATTAAATTATGCTAAGATTCCCATTTATTTCCATAAAAAACAAGCTTTGTTTACCATGTGTTTGATGAAATGCTTCAAAGAAATAAAGTTGGTGCCATGGATAATGATTTGAATAAGTGACTTAAAGTAACTTAAAGAATAATTGTTGGAATAAATAATTTGAATCTAGTTTAATGAAAGAATGATTAAGTGACTTAAATCTCTATGTAGTATGACTATAATTAAAGAAATAGTTGATTTGATGTTTTGCTAAAGTTTGTGTGTTATATATTGTTGCTTAATGGATGTTTCACTAAAGTTTGTGTATTACATATTGTTAAAAGTGTTCTGTAAATCCTTGAGCATGTCTGTTAAATTTCATGCTAGAATTATGTTGAAATATGACTATTATATTGAATTTATGAAGATGGATGTTGGAAGTGTACAGTTTAAAACATATGAGAATATGAGAATAAATTGATGATGAAGAATAAATATGAGATAAAAAGAGAATCATTCATGCATGTTGTGTAACGCCTAGATTTCCTTTGCTTATTATTTATTATTCTTAATTTATGCTTTATTATTTTTTTATGAGTAAATTTTTTTTTCTTTGTTAAATACTTCTTTTACGTAAAATTAATATTCTAAGCGAGCGATTTAACCTGCTACGTTTGTGAGTTCATTATAACATACAGACCAAACATAGGTTAATATAAACAGTCCATGTACAGTCCAAAATATATTGTCCCAAAATAATATACAAACAGTCAAAAACAAAATACAGATCAACATAAAATCATAATCACAGCACACAGTTCATCCAACTCCTTCATCACATCTTCTCCAACGGCATCCACAGTTTACTGTTCCTCTGCTCGCCCAAGTAGATTGGGGTCATCACAGGTGTCAACCACAGACACAGATAGGGTAAGTTCAAGATAAACAGAGTTTAAATATCAGAATAATTTCATCAATAACCAATATAACATTTATTATAAGAATTGCATGGAAATGCATGATGCATGATTCATCAACTATTCAACACATGGCCATAGTCAAGATAGCCCCATCCTAGTGGCACAGATTGGATCGACCAGTCAGGGTAGGTCAGTGTTGTAAAAGGACTCACACCCACACAACATGTGATCATCATGGGTAGGTGATCTCCCCACTGTGGCTACCCCCCAGCTTAGACACCTTTTGTCTAAACGCTCGTCTCAATCCTCAACTATCTGACACCTCCTCTTGAGGTCAACATCGCGGCTTAACCCTCGCAGGGCAACACAGCTTAACCCCCGTATGACATATGCATATGAATCATGAATAATCATTTTCATACGTCATTATCAATATTACTCTTCCTTTAGCATTTTTATAAACCAAAGGTCAACATATTCAAAGGCACATATGAAAGATAGGGCCTTGAAGCCAAAAGGCATGTGAGAAGAAAAACAAAATTTTCAAAGCGGAAACACACATACCATTCAAGAATCATTCTTTAGGACATAGATGTTACCTTGTTTATATTCGAAATTGATGATCAAGAATAGGCTTGAAGATACAAGCCCTCTAATGTTGATCCACACCACTTCTTGTCAAGACTCAAGAACACTTCTTGAATGCCACCAAC
>PYAF01001457.1:96423-139099 GCA_007407185.1 Glycine tomentella
AATATTTCATGTGTTGTTGAGTGCTTCCATGAAAAGTACACCATGTGTTTGATGAAATGTTTCAAAGAAACAAAGATGGGTGAAGCGTTGGAATCCTTGTGTTGTTAAGTATGTTGTGATTATTTATGGATTCCAAGAGTTTTGTTGAAAGCCTTGTAATAAAGATAATTTAAGAATGGTATGATTAAATAAGTAGTTGTTATGAATTATCTTTGAAGAAATGGAGTTGAATGATGGCTGTATGCTTAGATGTTGTGTAAAGCTTTATGTGATGGTTGAAAGAAGCTTTACGTGTTGTTTAAAAAGTATATGCCATGAGTTTTCAAAGATGTTGAGCTTTGAGGTATGTGAGATATAAGAAGAAGAGTAATGATTAATGAGAAGATATGTGATAAAAGTGAATCATTCATGCATTTTCATATGCATATGCCTGGCGGGGGCTAGTCCGTGAAGTTGTTTGTCAGATAGCTTAACTGAGTCCATGCGTTCAGACAAGAGGAGTCTGAGCTAGGGGTAGTTGAGACAGTGAGGACCACACCACCATGATGATCACATACGTGGAGGTGACATTCCTACGCGCCACTGGGCTACCCTGACTGAATGGATAAGTTCGTTCCACTGAGAGAGGGTGGGGCTATCTTGACTATGGTACCATGCAATGAGAATCTGAGATCTCAGTCATGCATCATATAAAGAAGTTGAGCATGCATTACTTGATGAGTATGTTGTATATCTGTGTGATTTGAACTATGTGTTGTGTAGATGGTGGGATTTAATCTGTGGGTGAATCATGCGTGCATATTATTTTATAAATGTTATCATGACCATCTGGGTATATATTCTTTTATATATGCTTTTATTCAAACTATGTTTGTCATAAACTTACCCTATTTTGTGTCTGTGGTTGACACCTGTGATGACTCCAATTTGATTGGGTGAGCAGAGGAGCAGTAAAGCATAAGCTGTGGATGATATTGAAGAAGGCATGATGAGGAAGCTTTGATGGATTGTATTCTGTGTTTTGTGTTTATTTTGTTGACGTGTAATCTGTAATAGGCTTTAGACCGTCGGTATATTATTTTGGACATGTAGTTGGGACTGTATGATGAACTATATTTTGGACTGTATTGATGGACTGTAATCTTATTATAAATAAACCGTGGTGAGGGAGAATCGTTTGAGTCACAAATAATTCTAATACAAAGTGGAAACGAGATTTCATCAATCGAACACGAGAGAGTAAAAGGAGGCGTTACATCCCACCACTTGTCCAATTCATGAAGTTTCTTCCTATTTTCCTTCCAAGTGTCTTAATCATGAAGTTTCTCCATGATTCTCCAAGCTTCATGTGGATTCTAGGGAAAGGGAGAGAATTTTGCTTTATTTTATGTTACTTTGTATTCATATCCTTTAAGACATTACACCTTGCTTCCAAGTGTCCTTCCACTTGTCTTAAAGCCATGAAATTTCTCCATTCTTCCTCCTCTTTCACGTGATTTAACAAGAGAACAAGAGAAGATTTTTCTTCTCATTTTGTGCACATATATGATAGCTTTCTCCTTACTATATTAATAGTGAGTTACAAGTGACTAGATATTTCTTAAGCCTTCATGATTGTATCTTATCAGTTTAATTTATGAAGCTTAAGATATTTTTCTTAAAGAGAAGAAAATTATATGATTCTCCTTGTATCCACATGTCACCTTTCATGAGGAAGAAGAATTCAATTTGAAAATGGCCTTACTCATGGCATTCTTTAAGAGAAAATAAAGTTCAAGTTGAATTTGTCTTCACACATGGCATTTCATAGGAGAAGTTTAAGTTCAATTTGAACTCTTCTACCTAAAGGATAATATTAAATAATGAAACTCTAGAGTTTTCCAAAAACTAGCTTCAATGACAGTTAAATTACTTACAAGCAGAGTGATACACAACCCTACATATGAGTCTGCTTTTATCTTAATTCTGATTGGTTTGTACTATTTTTGATCATCAAATTACTAAACCATTTCATTAAATAAATCTGGGTACCTCACAATTTAGAGAAAATTCTATAGATTCTATTTATTATTTTTCCATATTTTTCCAATGCTAGAATTCTTCTGACTAATGTTTCAAAGTTGTCACCTTATAAAATTCATAGAAATTCTATTCTAGAATTTCTTGTCACAAACTATTTTGATATTCTGCCAGTCAAGAGTATTCTGTAATTTCATTAGGTTCTCACAAAATCTCTAAGGATATCTGGTCATTTTTGGCCTGAAGGGCATTATGGTAAATTCATCATTCACCTAGAGCATATTTGTCATTTCCACTATAAAATATCTAGCCAAAAATATCTAAGGGTATTATTATCATTTCCAAAATATCCAAGGGCATTTATATAATTTCTATCTTAAAATATCTTACTAAAATATATAGGGACATTTTTGTAATTTTCAAAAATATCCAGGGGCATTATCGTCATTTTTACCTTAAGGGCATTTCTGTAATTTCTGATTTAAGGAAAGGGTAATATGATCATTTCTCTTCAAACATTTCCTTAATGTCTCTAATTGATATTTCACCCAATTAATTCAAATATAGACCAGCCAAATTTCTCATAATCTAATACTTACATCAAGAATAATTCATATAACGTATATTTGCAGTTATTGAAATTTCAGGGTGTTACAGTCATAACATATGATGCATGGATATGATTTAAGCATTTTTTTTATTTCTTTCTTATACATTTTAAGCCATTGGCAAAAAAGCTATCCCAATGTATATTGTTTTACCTTTTGCAAGCCCTTTGACCGAAACACTTGATATCTTGTTGGAACACTAACCCAGGATAAAAGTTTCCTACCTTACCATAGGTTAGGAGAGCAAAGGTGTTTTGTTGGGGATTTCTATCATTTTGTGGCTAATGTGATGTATATACTTTGTTTTCTTAATGTGGTTATTCATTTAAATTAAATATTTTATAGAAAAGGAAAGAGAGAAAAGAAAAAGAAAAGAGAAACAAGTTCTTTGTGAATAAATAAATGTATGAATTATGTACATTATGTTCTAAATTGTACAAAGTTGTTATAAATTTTATAAGTTAGGATTTTGGTATAGGAAATATTGACAACTTGGTTGAAAAGGGAAGGGATAGGAAGTGATTATTCATTTAAGTTGCCAGCTTTTTTTTATTTTTCTCTCCTATTCTCAAGGTATTTTTGAATATCTAGAAAAATCAAGATTTCTTTCAAGCCAGTCCTAACCCTAAAAGTCTTAATGATCCATGATAATTATGTACTTTATCTCTGATTTGATGGGAAATGAATTGCAAAATTGATTTATGACGTATCAGTGTTGGAATTGAGATGAAACACTTGCCTGTGTGAGAATTATAAACCTTTGAGAGGTTCTCCTCTGTTTGAGTGAATCAGGTGTTTTCTATGATGTTCTTAAGAAACAAAATGCGAATTGATCTTAATCTCATTTGGTTCTATGAATTTCATCTTTTGTGTTTTCATTTCTCATTGTTGAGTGTTTGAAAATGTTGTTTTGATCACTTTGGAGGTTGATTCTTTACAAATCATGTTCATAGTTTTTGGTGTAGCAATATTGAAGCATTTTATATTTTACTTATACTTTTGTTATTCATAGTTTTCTTTCTATTTTTTCTTGAGGACAAATAAGATTCCAGGTTGGGGGAGTTGATAAAGTGTCATACTTTAGTTATTTTTGGGATTAGAATGCCACTTCTCTTTTGATTTTAGTAGTTTTCTGGTAAAATTCCCTTAATTCTAGTTGTTTTATGCATTGTACATTTATAAATGTTTTTTTTTAAATATGGAAAATTCATCCATGCATTTCATATGTTTTGATGGTTATTTGTTGGATCCAGAAACCAGGCCAAGATGAAGAGAACCAATGGTTATTATTTCACTCGCTTGGCTGAGTGAAATAACTTCAGCAGCAACTAACCTAGCTGAGTAACACTCGCCTGAGTGAGTTGGTCTAGCACCTATTAGATCATTTGGTTAAAAATCCATGCACAACAACAAGCAGCGAGGGAGCAGAGTGCAAAAACCAAAGGAAGAAATGTGAGCAAGGAGAGAAGGGAGAAAAAGTGGAGCTAGAGCTGTAGAGAACTGATCGTGGATCGCATCCTTCATCCTTTCTTTTGTTGATCTTGTGCTCTAGACAATGATTGACTAATTTCTCTGAAGGATTGGATGTAATCTTCGTACTCTCTTGTATCTCTTTTGATATTAATATATATATATATATATATATCTTTTCTACTCATTATTGGTGATTTCATTTTGTTCGTAATGCTTGATTCTATTTGACCACTAGTTTCATGAAATTGGATTTTAAGTTTGACTAGAAAGTACTCTTAGAATTTGAACTGAATGAATTTAATTACTATTTACTTAATGTTGCTAGGAATAGAGCATAACACTTTGATTGCAAATAACATGAGATAATCATTGTAATGTTGAGATATTTATTTCATATGTGAGGAATCGATATTTGGTAAATATTCTTAGGATTCTCGAATGTGAGGGATTTATTCGCGATGATTTAATGTGTGCATCAGTGATATTAGAAAATGATTTATATGTATTAATATTATTTGGATACTGAGGATATGAACGATGAAATCCAATCCTATGTTTCTCTTGAATTAATTGTTAGCTTTGAGGAAGCTGAAGTCATGGAATCAAGGAGAATGAAGAATACAAGTTTTGATGTTTCACATGCCCACTCAATTGATGGCATTTGTAATTTCTTTTTTAAGCTTGGTTCAGTTATTAAAGCTTTATAATCCTCATTAGGTTTGATTAATTCATGCATTCATACATACATTTAATCAGATTTAATCATGTGGTAATAAGAAAATTAATAGAAATTCATTAAGGCAACGAAGAACTTTATAAAACAATTTCTCATTGTTTTAATCGATTATATGGATCATTTAATCGATTACAGCATGTGTAGGTTTTCTGGAAAATGCCTTATGAACATTTTAATCGATTACCACTGGCTTGTAATCGATTAAATAAGCTTAACACAGGTTTAGAAACTTTCTGTGATGATCAATTATCTTGAGAAATAATCGATTACATAAGCTTCTGCATAAATTGATAAAGCATTTATTATCTGGTTTAATCGATTACCAGATGTTCGTAATCAATTAAATGTGCATTAATGTGTTTTTAACATGGTTTGTGTTAATTGATTAAATGAGAACCTAATCGATTACACAAGTGTATTAGAAAACTAAATTCATCTGGAATAATCGATTACAAGATGACTTAATCGATTATTTTGTTGGTGACAAATTTTCAGATTCCTGATGAACACTTTAATTGATTTTCTGGTTAAAATAATTGATTACAATAGTTAAAATAATCGATTACAGTTAGTTAAATCTATTTTTTTATAAATAGAATAGTCTGGTCCATGTTTGAAAAAAGTGAAAAAAAATAATATACTCGTGCAACCCTTGAGAAAAACACTTTCTACAGTTCTCAAAATCACCAAGGCTAAGTTTAGAGAGAAAATCAAAGATACAAAGTGTCATGGAGAGTTACATGTGATGTGTGTCATAATTCTCATTGTTTGAAAGAGGTGTTCAAACTATTGATTAAAGAAATCATCAAGAAAGAGTATTGATCATCAATTGCATACATTCTCAGATTGTTTGAATCATTCATTTCATTGAATTAGCTGAGAATTAAAAGGTGATATCTTTCTTGAACCTTAAGCTTGGTTTTTTTGTTTGATATTTGTTTTGTATTTGAGTTGTTTGTCCATATAACATTTGTATTCTTTAAATCTTTTTATAGAAAGTTTTTCTAGAGGGAAGAACAGAGAGGGAATCTTTGGTTCTTGGTCTTTTGAAAAGTCTATAGGAAGTAGATTTTGAATTTTACCTAGGGTGGTTAAGAGAGATCATTGTAAGCTTGTAAAGAACTAATATTTGTTATAGTGGAACTCTGACCAAGAGTTGTTTGGAAGAAAAACTGGATGTAGCCTCATGGGTTGAGAGGTGAACCAATAGAAATCTTGTGTGATTTAAGATTTCTGTTAGTATTTCATTATATTCTTGAAGTACAAGTTTTGTTCATCTTACAACATTGGTCACAGCACAAGAGTGGTTTGATTGGTGAAAGAAATAGTTTTCCCAATTGGTTTTTAAAGATACGATCCTTTTGAAAGTCTTCCGCTATTACATATTTTGAAAGGAAATTTTAAAAACTCTGAGGTAAAACCAATTCACCCCCTCTTGGTTATTTGCATGAGTGCTCATTATATTTTCATTAATTAAATTCATTTTTTACTTTTTTCTTAATTTTACGTATTCCCGATGCACTAATTCCGTTATTTTTGTTGTTTCCGCTATTTCCGTTAAACCCATGAGATTTCGATTAAATTTGTTGTACATAACTATTGAACTGTTTACTTTTATCTGGAGAAACCGAGTAACTCAAGTCCCTGTGGAGACGATCTCGTTTATAAAATCTGTAATATGTGATGACATTGGTACGCTTGCCTATAGTCTAACAACTCTACAACACTTCACACAGACATCCTTCACTTAACTTCCTTGTTCGTCAAGACCCTCCATAGGTAGCTCTTTCTGAGACCTCAACACTGCTTCTATTGCTTTTAGGGTCAATGACTGTCCCCACAAACCAAACACAGGACTTTTTAACATACTTTGTGCTCACCTACACACATTATTGGAAACTTCCTAGAAGATCACCCATCTCTTTACTACTCTAAGCTAAACATGCTTAACTATGGAGTTCGTAAAAGTGATAGGCAATAGAATGTAAATACATCTTGTTGGTATAGGTAGTAACAATTAATTCCTTTGAATCATCCTCAACTGTACAGTCCTACACCTATACAACCTTTGGATCCCTCTCATTCCAGTGTGATTCATCTGGGGGGTTGCAGTGTGTACCCAAAGAAGATGTGTCAAGAAGTTGTTGAATCAATATTTCACATTGAACAATTGAACACCCTTTCCAGTAAGTCTCTTTGTTTGGTAGAAAAGCAATCTTGTAACATTTTCACAAAATAATCTTTATTTTATGAGAGATATTAAGGGACCAAACAATTTGCCAATCTCCTCGAACATGTAGGTCAAAGTTGTTAATAAGTATTTCTATAATATGATAGTAAGATGACTTTACAAAGTAATTACCATAATTGGTGAACTTCCAAATCAAACAATCATCAAATGTATATGCATGGAAGTAATCAAGGCAACATCTCTATCATTGAAGTTCTAATCAATTATGTCATGGTGCCAAGTTTAGGAGGTAGCATCAATGAGTTCACAAACACATGGTGCTATAAGAACGCTCAATAAACCGTTATGGACAGAAGTATAAACACTTGGTTTATACAGGCTCACTCAACCTGAGCTATGCTTAGTTCTCCTTTACTCACTAGTAAAGGGTTCCAAATCAAAACTTGATTACAAAACAAGTATTTTGACCTGCTACTCCTGGGTTTACAAGTATTCTTAATACCACTTCTGACACTTTCTTATACTCCCCTTAAATCTAAGAAACCTAAGTATTGTTTAACACTAAGCCACTTCTGGCATTCACAATTTTTTTTGGATGAATACAAGTATTCTATAACACTCAATGAGTAAATAAACAATTAAGGTCAAATACAAAATTACTTTGCTTAGCAATGAGTAAACAAATGGAAACTATATATCAGCTGTCTGGTGATTTTAGGAGAGTTTTGCTTCGGATATTTTCTTATTTTCTTGTAAAATTTTTCGTCATTTGCTTTTTGGATGGAGAGTGCCTTTATAGACTTCGGTGAAGGATCTGTTACAGGATCAACGTCGATTCCTTGAAAAGACTGTTGTCTTAAATTGAAAGATAAGGCTACGTGTCATGCTCTGATTTGAGAGGAATGAGCCATAGTACAAACAGCACCATGTGCTCCGTGTCTGTAGAGAAAGCGACCTTTAAGAGAATATTCCCTAAATACCATCTATACTCTTATATATTTTGTCCTTTTCTTAAATTCAAATGTTAGCAATTCAAAATAAAGAGAGACAAATTGAATTTGTATAAAATAGAACACATGAACTTTCATTTTTCGTTTATCACAGCCGTTTTGAGTTTCTTATTGGTTGTATACGAGAGTTAACAAAAAGACAGTGTATAACACTGATTCTCATAATGGTGGATGCTCTCTGGTTTTAGCACGTTGGACACTAGATAAAATTGAAATCTAAACACCCTTTAACATATTGATCTTGTCCACTTGTCAAAAACTCATTAGAACATCAATAATTTATACTTGTTGTTATTCATCAAAATCCAAGGTGGATGAGATAAATCGTCCATATTAATAATCTCCTCTTTTTTATGATGACAAACAGTATAAATTTTTATTATGATAATAATCAAAGTTTTAAGAGAGTAAAATGAATCTAATGCATTTAAACCCCCCCTTGAGTTCAATCGTGGCAAGAAAATCACAGAAACATTACATGACATATGTGGTAGCAGAATAATAATAATTATCAAATAACTAAAGATAGACCACATGAATGTACTCTAAAACCACTTTTATTTAATATTATTAGCTCTTTTGCAATCAAAATTCCTATTTCTCCCACTCTCGTAATAAGCAAAAAAAGTTTGATGATAGAAATAATGATGGACATCATAGTCAGTCCTAAGGAGGCGGTGGTGGTGGAGGTTGAGAAGATGGTGGTGAAGATGGAGGAGGTGGTGTAGGTTCAATGGATACAAGTGCATGTGGAGGTTGAGGTACAGGTGCTTGTGCAGCAACAGCTCCAAGCATGGACACTTAAGTCAGTTGAATGTTTTGGAGGAGAATGACACCAAGATTGGAGAATTGAGTGGTGATTGAAAACAGTATGAACACACACAATAACCAAGAGGGGGGCTGAATTGGTTTAAACTTGATCTTTTAAAATCTTTAAAACAATCAGAGTATTAAGGATCGTATCACAAAAACACCCTTTGATAACTTTCAATAAATCAAATACAAAACTTTAAAGAAAGCAAAAGCTAAAAATATATTTATGTTGATTCTAAAAAGATTATCCAAATGAATGACAATTAATGACAACAAGAAGAGATAAAGAGAAAGAATTCAACACCAAGAAATATACTGGTTCACTTCTCACCCATGAGAAGTTACTAAAAACAATTTGAACACACGCAATTAACCAAGAGAGGGGTGAATTGGTTAAAACAAGTTTATTTGTTGATCTTGAAATGATTATCCTAAAGACTAGTAATCAATGGTAGAAATATGAGATTAAGAGAAAATATCTAACACCAAGAACTATACTGGTTCACCCCTCAATATGAGAAGCTACATTCAGTTTCTTCTAACCAAACCTTGTGTAGAGTTCCACTATCAACAAAATATGTTCTTTACAAGCTTACAAAAGATCACCCTTTATCAACCCTAGATAAAGTACTGAAATCTAAACACCCTTTAGACTTCTAATGATCAAGACATAGAGAAATCCTTCTCTACTCTTCCTTTTAGAGAACCCTACTTTAGACATGCTTAAAGAACCTTTTGTAATAGCAACTAACAAGCTGAAATGTAAAAACAAATTACAACCAGAGTTTTCGAGGAGAGATACAACCTTATGATCTAGAGAATGCAAATGCAAATGTTTACCAATCTGAGATCAGGTTGAAAGAAAACAAATTTCAAACCAATCTCTTCAAGAAACTCCTTTGGAATCATGTCCAAAAAGAATTCAATCAATGATGCATGAAGATCTTGAATTGTAGGACAAAAGCTTTGTTACTTAGTGTATTTTCTCTCAATTCAGAAGCCTTTTGAAAATCAGTGAAAATCTCAAATTGTGATAATGCGTTCAAATCAAAAGACCCAACAAATTTTTATGGAAAATTATTTAACTGAATGTAATTGATTAAATCGTCCATGTAATCGATTATTTTCCCTTAAGTAATCGATAATACCATATTTAATTGATTAAAGTGTTCTTAGTTCTTTTTAAAAAAAATACATGAGCAATATAATCAATTAAATCTATATGTAATCGATTAACACAGATGGTTTAGCTTTAAAAACGTTCTAAGTAATCGATTACGATTAGATGATAATCGATTAACACAGGAAGATCTATTTTGTGTTTTGTATTGTGTAATCGATTACCATTACCTTATAATCGATTAATTAGTTCTTCATGGCTTAAGTAATAGATTACCATATTCTGGTAATTGATTAAGTCAGTGTTAAAAATGATTTTTCCAGAACTTAACCATGATTACTTGGCATCTTATGCAAACATGAAAACCTTAAGCTTTTTCACAAATCATGTGACTTGATAAAAATCAGTGTATGCATGCCAATGAATGATGTTTATGCAATGCAAGAGATCATAGGATGAAGGTCTTAAACAACTGACAAATTACATATGACTTCAATTGAATGGCATGTAAAAAGCTAAAATATATCTAAGACAAATGGCCTCATCATCTTGATCTTCTTCAAGCTCCCCCTAGATCTAACATTCTCCCTCTTTTTGGTTTTGATGATGCCAAACTTCAATTGAACATATTCAGCCTTCATGTGCTTTTTAAGGGATGGATGCTAGGTGCTTTTATACTTGAAATCTGAAATCAATTCAGCTTTTTGCCAAGAACAAATGTTGAGTATACTTTGCATAAACAGTGTACATTCATTATATTGCTCCCCTATCTTAGGTAATTTTATATTAAATTCAGATAAGAGCAATGAACAACTCAGAGTCAATATCATGTAATTCTTAATTGCACCTTTCCATATATTTTAATTGTCCTCCCCCTTTTGGCTTATCATAGACAAAATATACCAGTGAAAACAAGATAAGCAAGGAAGATATAAAAAACAAAAACAGAGTTTTATTCATTAATCATAAAGTGCAGTACAAGGAAACATAAAATTTAGAAACAAATAACAACTAAAAATAAGAAAACATGAAAACCACAACCATAAGCAAAAAATTACTTTAACCAAACTATAAATTTTAAAAATATTTAAGAGCCATCCTAGTCTCTATGTTCTCTAGCCTAGAAGAGATTTCTTCATAGGGGAATTTGTTTCAGCTTAATGCTCATGATGCAGAGCCAATATAGTATCCATCTTTTGCATCATTAGAGATTCAAAAGGTGTTCACTACTGTTGAGCAGGGCCAGCTTCAACATCCTTTCCTTCTTCAACTCCTTCACCTTCATTAGCACCCTCTTATGGAGCTTGCTCTCCAGCCATCAGCCACCCATCTGGGGTCTTTATCAAGCCCAGCTTATTGATGTGCTTTCTAGTGATGAGGTTAGTGATGTTTGTGGTGTTGCCCACAATCTCATTTGATACATCAACCCCAAAATAGTCAATGAATCTTGAGATTATTACAACATAAGGGAAAGGGTAGCTTATCAACCTTTTAGACTTCAGCATAGTCTCCACAAAGACTAAAACCCAGTTAATCTGAGTTACAGTCTTCATCCCATACACCAATTGCAGGTCATCATCAGTGGCCTGAGCATGATTTATGGACCTTGGTGTGAGGATGTAGGTGATAATATAGTGAATAAGTCTATCTTCACCTGACATACTACCAGTCCCTAATCTGGTCTTTAATTGGACTTGAGGATCCTGAAACATTCCTCTGTAGGTGTCTACCTTGTTGTATCCTTCTATCTCTTCATCAAATTTTTTGACTCCTTCATTTGAGATCCCAACAACAACATTCCAGACTTCAGTAATAATCACCATGGCAACTCCATTCACTTGGGAACGGAGAGTACCATCCTTGTTGGGCTTGGCACAAGTGTAGAACACTTTGACCAACTCAGGGTAGAAGGTACCCTTCAACTCAAGAAACTTCTTCAGACCTTTTCTAAATTTTATAAATTTTTATAAACTGAGTAGCTCAAGTCCATGTGGAGATGAACTTTTATAAATTTTGTAACTTACAACGACATATTGGTATGGTTGCCAAAGTCCTAACAAGTTTCTGGCGCCGTTGCCGGGGACTTGAGTCGCTCACTCAGTTCTTTCAAATTTAATTTTTCAGTTGAATAAGACTTTTTCTTTTCTTTTGTTATTTTGATTTTGTATAAATCCTCTTGTGTTTTATTTTTATTTTATTTTCCCTAACCACGGTGCTTACAAATTATTGCAAGTTTGTCCTTTTTCCTTTTAAGGTAAATTTCTTGCAGATACATCGTTATTAAATTTAGAAATTACCAAGACCATAAAGGAAAAGAAACAAACAGCCAAAAAGCTACTGAGTAAATCTTCTTTTATTTTGATTCTCCTTCACCAGTAAAGCCACCTATAAATTATATGATGGCTGATAAAGAAGGGGGAGAAGAAAATAGACCACCACGGAGGACTCTTGGTGACTATGCGTATCAACAAAAACCAAAGTATTACTACAGCATAGGCATTCCTCATTTCAGTAAGAAGGTTGTGGAATTAAAGCCCGCATTGCTCAGTCTGATTGGATCACATCCATTCGCTGGACTAGATCATGAAGATCTATACACTCATTTGTCTATCTTCATGGAGCTGTGCAGTACCATGGGAGCCTCTGATGCAGATGTTGAAGCTGTCTATCTCAGAGCTTTTCCGTTCTCCTTGACCGGTAAGGCAAAAACTTGGCTTCAATCCAAACCAAATAAAAGTCTTAGTACTTGGGAAGAAGTGGAGGAGAAATTCATTGCCAGATTCTTTCCTGCCTCTAGATTCATAAGCACCAAATCAGCCATTGCTACTTTTCTCAAGGGTTTAATGAATCTCTCTGTGAAACATGGGAGAGATTCAAATCATTACTGTGGAGGTGCCCAAACCATAATTTTGATGATTCTGCACAACTACACATTTTCTACAGTGGTTTGAGACCTCAGAACAAGATGATTCTTGATGCCTCATTTGGATGTACAATGATGTCAAAGAGCCCGGAGGAAGTAATTATAATCATTGACTCCATAGCAGCCAATGATTACCAGTCTCACCATGATAGATCTCCGATTCAAGGAAAAGGTATAATGGAGCTAAATACTCAGAATGCAATTCTAGCTCAAAATAAGCTCTTGACACAACAAATAGAGACCTTGACAAAACAAATAGGCCAACTTCCTCAACAATTTCAGCAAGTATTTGGTGATTGCCAACAAAAAGAAGAGGCTTATTATATGTACAATCAGACCAAACCTCAACAAAACTTCCAAGGAAATTACCAAGGTTACCGAGGTGGTTCAGGTTCATATAAGCCTTATGGCTAGAAGCAGCAAAATGATAATGCATATTATTGTCCAACTAACTCTTCTTTTGTAGGTCCCTCTAACAACTCTTATGTAGGTTCTTTAAATATGCGTTCACCACCACAACAACAACAAGCTCAGCCTGATAGAATTTCAAAAATGGAAGATACTCTAACTCAGTTTATGCAGATGTCCATCACAAATCAAAAGAACACTGAGGCTTTCATAAAAAGTCTTGAAGTTCAGGTTGGACAGCTTGCAAAACAAATATCTGAGCATAGCAGTGGACCTTTTTCAGCAAATCCAAAAGAACCAAGGGAGTGTTTTAGAGTGGATGTCTTAAATGAAGTAATTTCTGATTCCAAGAGGTTGGCTCAAGGAAAAGATTATTTAGAGAAAATATCAGTTGAAACATTTGAGGAGATGAGTGAATCTGAAGACAATGATAGTTTTGATTATCTCCAACAGCCAGATGCTTTGACGAAAATTCCTTACCAGCAATCATTCTTTGAGGAATTGTTAGAGGAAGAAAAGAATCAAGAATCACCAATAAAGGTAAACGTAGTACCTCCACATTTTAAAAGTGTTTTTCTTACAGGGACTTCAAAGAAACCAGTCATAAGCCATTCAAGTCTCTCTGAAAAAGAAAAGAAACTGGTGAATATATTGGAGGAAAATGCAAAAGCCATTGGCTCATTCCTATTGTCCAATTGCTGGGAGCCAAAGCCATAACAAAGACGTCTAGCTAATAAGACGTTAAAGAAGCGCTCCTCGGAGGCAACCCAATGTTTTTTAATTTTTGTCTTTATTTTTGTTGTTTTAATATTATATGTCTTTTTAAAAAAAAATTTATATCTTATCTTTTCGAAAGTATCATCTGTTTTGTTAGAACTTGGATACAGGTCCATTTTGCTAGGAAAAGGGCAAAGCAGGTGAGGATGAAGAACGTGACAGATCCTGTTGATTATCTGAATGGAGGAAACTAAGCTCCTCAGCCATGATCTTCAAAAATCTGTGATATTGTTTTTATATTCCTTTACCGCTTTGTAGTTTAAATTCAGTCTTTTATTTCTTTATTTGATGTTTGCTTAAATAGTTGTGCGCATTTATAATTTTTTTTGTATTGCACCTTTTTGATTATGTACACAGAGGATCACTCTTTTTAATTGTTACTTATTGGTTTGATAACATAGTTATATAAATCCTTTTGGGACTTAACTGACATACATGTTTTGAAAAGAATCAACAAATAAATATTTTGAAACTTGTTTTTTGTATTGGATTAGAACACCACAAAATGAATTTTGGAAACTTTGAGAATGAATGGTTTTTCAAAGATCAAATGAAGGCAGATCTTTTTACATGGAATTGATAAATAACATCTTTCGAAACATTGATTTGAGTTGAACATGAAAATAGACCTTAAGCCTAGTGAGTGTGTGCAACCACATAAAAAAAAACATTGAGTGTCGTCACTGATCTGTTTATAGTGATTTTGCATGAATTTCTAATTGTCATAACATATGATGCATGGGTATAATTTAGGCCTTCTTTCTTTTTGAACATCTTTTTAAGCCGCTGGCCAATAAGCTATCCCAATATATAATGATTTACCTTTGTAACCCCTTTGAGCCAAACACTTGATATTTTATTGGAACCCTAACCTATGATAAGAATTCCTTACCTTACCTTAGGTTAGGAGAGCAAAAGGGCATGTTATTTTGTTGAAAATACTTAATCTTTTGGGAAGCTCATGCGATGAAAAAGAATTTTAAATGTGCCTATTGCTATTCATGAGATTTGAAAAGAAAAGAAAAAGAAAAAGAAAAAAAAAAGAGAAAAAGGAAACAAATTCCTTGTATTTTAAATGATACAAAGTTGGGTGAATGAAAAGATTGATATGAGAAAAATGGATATCTTGGAAGAAAAAAAGAAAAAAAATAGGAAGTAATGATCAAGTTGTTTTATCTTTGTTGCTCTCCTATTCATAAGGTACTTTTTGAATATCCAGAAAAACCAAAATTTCTTTCTAAGCTAGGCCCAACCACAAAAGTCCTAATGATCCATGATAAGTATGTACTTTGATTTGATGGGAAATGAACTGCAAAATTGATCTATCATATATCAGTGTTGGAATTTAGAATAAACACTTACCTGTGGGAGAATTAAACACATTTGAGAGGTTTTCCTTTGTTTAATCAATATAGTGTTTCCTCTGATGTTCTTTAGAAATGAAATGTGAATTGATCTTAATCTCATTTGGTTTTGTGAATTCCATCTTTTGTTTCAAATTCTCAAGGTTGACTATTTGAAAACAAGTTCTGATCACTTTGGAAAGTTGATTCTTTACAAAGCATGTTCATAAGTATTTACTATACTCCTAATGATAATTTACTTTGCCTGAGGACAAGCAAGATTCTAGGTTGGGGGGAGTGATAGGTACCATATTTCAGTTAAAATCATGTTTCAAATGCTGACACTTATCTTTTGATTTCATTAACTTTGTTTATAAACTTGCCTTAAACCTAGTTGATTTGTATCTATTACTTAGGTAAATGTTGTTTTTCATATTTCAGAAGATTAATCCAATCACATTTTGTATTTTGATAGGTTTCGAGATCTCCGAGGCTTCCGAACAAACAAAGCAAGCAAGAAGGGACTAACAAGCAAACTTAGGAGGTATTACAAGCAAAATGGCCCAAAAACTCATCCAGGCCCAAAGCTTTCTTGAGCAATAAGATTTTTTAACTCGCCTAGGCGAGCTTCAAGTCCCAAGATGATAACATTAGCTCGCCCAAGCGAGCAAACATAGGCCAAACTACTCGCCTGGGTGAGTGAAGCTGGCAAGAGAGAAAAATCTATAAATAAGCCACGAATTTGAGAGGAAGGAATGCCAATTTTCAATTTCCTTTGCTTCTTAGCTTATTTCTTTAGTTTAGGAGCTTAAATAATAATATTAGATAGGTTAGGGAAGTGAGAGAAGTGAGAATTATTGTGGAAAATCTGCCAAAAAAAAGAAGCGGTGATGGGGCCCTTCATTAAATCTTCCCTTGAGGAAGTTCTCTCCACAATGAGTAGCTAGCTTCTCTAAGGATTGGATGTAATCTTCTTTACCTACGTATCTCTTTTAATATTTATTTATGCGCGAATTGTTTCTATTCCTTATTGGTAATTTCATTCTATCCTTAATGCTTGATTCTACTTGATCACCAGTTTCATGAATTTAACCCTAACTGAGATTGGAAAGTAATCTTAGGGTTTGAACTGAATGATTTTACTCATTACGATACGTTGCTAGGAATAGGGCATAATGTTCTGATTGCATAAAGCACACGATTACGATTATAATGTTGGGGTATATACTTCATATGTGAGGGATCGATATTCGGTAGATATCCTTGGAACTCGAATGCGAGGGATCGATTCGGGGTAAAATAGTGTGCATCAAAAAAGATAGAAATTGATTTATACATGGTAAACGTTAATTGAATACTAAAGATAAGAATGATGAAATCCAATCCCACTTTCTCATAAGTATATTTCATTTTGGCTAAGTTTAGTTATTTTCCATTACTTTCTTAACCAAATGAAATTCCGCTCATCCTACTTATACGTAACTATTGAACTGTTAAATTCTCTTTGGATTAACTGAGTAGCTCAAGTCCCTGTGGAGATGAACTTTTATAAATTTTGTAACTTACAACGACATATTGGTACGCTTGCCAAAGTCCTAACAATTAGTGGAACAAAATATTATATCATCAACATATATTTGAACCAATAAGATGTCATTGCCATTTTTCTTGATGAACAAGTTTTTGTCCACTTGTCCTCTTATGCAGGATTAGCTAAGCAAGAAGTTGCTTAATCTTTCATACCAAGACCTAGGAGCTTGCTTTAAACCATAAAGAGCTTACTTTAGTTTAAAAACATGGTTTGAATATTTGAAATCAACAAAACTAGGAGGTTGATCAACATATATTTCCTCCTCAATATATCCATTTAGAAAAGCACTCTTTACATGCATTTGAAATAGTTTAAAATCCATTAAACATGCTTATGCAAGCAGTAACCTAATGGCCTCTAACCTTGCTACTAGAGCATAAGTCTCTTCATAGTATATGCCTTCCTCTTGGTTGTAACCCTTTGCAACCAATCTAACTTTGTTTATGGCTATGATGCCACTTTCTTCAAGTTTGTTTCTAAAAACCCACTTGGTGCCAATAGCCTTGTGAGAAGAAGGTCTAGGAACAAGTTCCCAAACTTCATTTCTCTGGAACTGATTAAGTTCATCATGCATGACAAGCATCCAATGTTCATCAAGTAAAGCTTGGTCAATGCTCTTAGGTTCAATTTGTGAAATAAAAGCCATATCACAATAGAGATTTCTTAGTGAAGATCTAGTAGATACTCCCTTAGTGACTTCACCAATTATGTTGTCAAGAGAGAGATCTCTTGTAGTTATCCAATCCTTAGACTTTTGGATTGGTGTTAACTGTTCCATTTCTACATTTGGTTCTTCCTTTTCTTTTCATTTGATCCATTGACTTGTATATACTCATCCATAGGACCTGCATCATTTTCACACTTCTTTTCCTCTTTAGAGGAGTTAGATTCATCACAAATAACATGAATTGATTCTTCCATGAATAAAGTTCTTTTATTAAAGACTCTGTATGTTTTACTTTATAATGAATATCCAAGAAAGATGACTTCATCAGCCTTAGCATCAAACTTACCAAGTGATTCCTTACCATTGTTTAAAACAAAACACTTGCAGCCAAATGCTATTAAGTGAAAGATGTTTGATTTTCTACCTTTATATAGTTCATAAGGAGTTTTCTTTAAAATAAGCCTTATGAGTAATCTATTTAAAGTGTAGCAAACATTACTCATTACATCAGCCCAAATTTTTTTTTTGGCAAATTTGTCTCATTCAGAAGAGTTCTAGCTCCTTCTTCAAGGGATCTATTTTTTCTCTCCACAACACCATTTTGCTGAGGTGTTCTTGGAGCTGAAAATTTTTGGTTGATTCCAATTTCTTCACAGAATTTTTCAAAATGCTCATTTTTAAATTCACCACCATGATCACTTCTTATTGAGATAATTTTGCTTTCCTTTTCATTTTGAACAAGGTTGGCTAATTTTATGAAAGCAATAAAAGCGTCACTTTTGGATCTTAAAAACAAAGTCCATGTGAATCTACAATAGTCATCAACTATTACAAGCCCATAGTAATTGCCTTTTAAGTTCATAGTTCTAGAAGGACCAAATAAATCCATATGAAGCAATTCAATGGGTCTTGAGGTGGAAACAAAGTTTTTATTTTGAAAAGAAATCTTGGCTTATTTCCCCTTTTGATAAGCATCACATAGTTTCTCCTTCTCAAACTTAAGTTTAGGTAAGCAAATGACTAAGTCTTTTCTAATAAGCTTGTTCAAGTGATGCATTTTAATGTGACTAGCTCTCCTATGTCGTAGCCATGATTCATCAACTTTATTTACTAGGGAATTAGTGTTGTGAAAGAATGCATGTTCTATAAAGAGTAAGTAGATGTTACCCTTTCTTTTACCTACATGGATAACCTCA
This sequence comes from Glycine tomentella, assembly GCA_007407185.1. NCBI lineage: Eukaryota > Viridiplantae > Streptophyta > Magnoliopsida > Fabales > Fabaceae > Glycine > Glycine tomentella. The sequence goes on from PYAF01001457.1 coordinate 115,299, forward strand.
CTGGATTGACCATCACATATCAAACAACAATTGTCATTGAAGGTAACCTTGAATCCTTTATCACATAGTTGGCTTATGTTTAGGAGATTGTGCTTCAAACCTTCCACATAGAGAACATTTCTGATCTTGGTTTTAAAGTTGTCTCATATAATCTTTCCTTTGTTATTGTCGGCATAAGTGACAAATCCTCCATCTTTTAAAGTCAAATTTGTAAGTATGGACATGTCACCTATCATGTGTCTAGAGCATCCACTGTCTAGGTACCATAATGATGATTTTGCTCTAAGACACACCTGCAACAATCAAATTAAGTGGCAAAGAAAGATACCCAATTTAGGTTGGGTCCGTAGGGGTTAGCTATTTTTTTCTTTTTCTTTGGAACTCAAATGCAATCTCCATTAGGCACATAGAACTTTCTAGCATAGTACCTATGAGATGTGTGACATTTCTTTCATGCAGTAATTGCAAGTTACAAATTTTGATGCTTTTTCAAAATGAGTCATTTGATTATTCTTTGTTTTTTGAAAATCCTCTTTGATTCTTCTGTTTTGGTGGTACAAATTTGGTTTTTCCAAAAGGGTTTGCTCCATGTTTGTAGCCCAAACCAGAAGTATCTCCATCATACTTTTGTACACTTAGCATTTGATTTAAACAACATTTTCCTCTATAAAGCCTTTTCAAAAGATCAACCAAATAAGAATTTTCAGAAGGCAATAACATATACTTTTAACCTTGACTCCTTTTAAAATCATCAAACTGTTCTTGTAAAGCTCTGCATTTATCTACATTTGAAGAGGAAGAAGCACACACACACACACACACCCATTCGCTTTGTAGCTTGAAAGAAGTTTCTCATTCTTTTTTTTCAACTTACAAAGTTCATCTTGCATTGCTGCAAGTTTGGTAACATGCCATTTAAGGTTACCTTTAAGCCTATTATTGGATTTTGCAAGCTTTTGAGCCTCTTCATGCATATCATGGAAAACAACAATATTTTGATCAAATTCAGGATTTACCTCTGATTCAGCACTTGAGAATTCTTCCTCTTCACTAATTGTGGAAGTGAAGCATACATTTGCTTCTTCATTATCACTTGATGATTTAGAAGTTGTTGGGCATTGTCTTCCCATGCTATGTAGACTTTCTTTGGCTTTCCTTCTTTCTTTGCCTTCTTTTCACCTACCTATTTTTTCAAAAGTATAGGACATTCAGATTTAATATGGTCTGGCCACATTCAAAGCAGCTGTAGTTGGTGGTGTTGTTGTTGTCAATCTTTTTGTTGTTGAACTTTGTGAACTTCCTATTCTCGTTCTTTATCATGAACTTGCTGAATCTTTTTACTATTAGGTTCATATTCTCATGACCATCTTCTTCACTTGAGTCTTCTTCTATTTCCACATTTGAAGTTGCAGCTTTAAAGGCTATGTACTCTTTTGTTTTTTATCTGCATCTTCAACATGTGTTAATTGAGACAATTTTAATTCATATTCAAGTAGCTTACCAAGTAGTGCAACCATGGACATCTTTGAAAGATCTTTAGACTCCTTGATTGCTATCACCTTTGGTTGCCATGGTCTTGTTAGGCACTTTAAGATCTTGATGTTTAATTCTTCAGCATCAAATGTCTTTCCAAGACCAAGAAGATGATTTACAATGTGTGTGAATCGGATTAGGAGTTGAGATATGTATTCTGTTGAGTTCATCTAGAACATCTCATACTCATGAATCAAGGCATGCTTCCTTGATCTTCTGACTTCATTTATGCCTTCATGAGTAACTGAAAACAAATATGAACACACACAATTAACCAAGAGGGGGGTGAATTGGTTAAAATAGGGATATTAAAAACTTCTTAAAAAAACCTAGCAGTGGAGTTAGGGTTGGCAAAATGGGCCTGACCCGATGGGCAGCCCATTTAGCCCACCAAAAAATGTGGGCCGTGCTAGCCTGACCCGTAAAAATGCGGGCCAAAGGTAGGCCAACCCGGCGGGCCAAGATAAGGTTTAGTAAGTGATTTTATATTTTTATTTAGAGAAAAATCAGAGAATTAGAGTTCATTCACTTAGTCAATTTCAGTCTTCACTCTTCAGCCTTTGCGTTTTTGCGATTTGTGCCCTAATCCCTTGCATCGACTTGCCTTGTACTTGTAGGCTGTTGTAGCTTGTGATCTCGCCTCTTCCTGCATGGGGTTCGTGTATTGTGTTCGTCTAGTCCTTCACTGGTTCTTGTGATCTAGTCTCTGGCTCTCTGCATCTCACCTCTGCGCAGGGTTCTCTCGTTCGTGAGTCGTGACTCGTTTCTCTGTCTCACCGACTCAGCGGCTCAGGCAGTGGAGGTCTGGTCCTTGGCTCCTTGCATGTAAGCATCTTCATTTGATAAATGTCCTCCTAATACGTGATATGCTTTACCCTTTTCACCTTCTTGTCTGAACTCTGAAATAGGCATGGCTCTATATGCTTAGAGCTGTAAAATGCAAAGGGAGACTCATAATTTCAAAAGGTTAACAGGATTAGGAGTTAAACGTGTTTAAATGACAAATATAATTTCTATGCTGAATTGTTTAATCATTTGTTTGTGGGTAATTCATCTAAAATTAGTAATATGTTCATAAAGATATCCTAATTTGTAATTTTGTCAAATGCAAATTCTGGTCCTGTGTCTGGTTCAATTTATTAGGTTAATTAGCCCAGGCACACTGCACACACAGACACACTAGCTTCTAGCTAACTCAGTGACTGTGGCTTGATCTTTGTGATTCACTGGGTCCGAAGCATGGCCTGGCCGAACTAAAATTGCTTCTTTTTTTGAACAATAATAGTTCATTGTGAATACATTTAGATCATAATTAGACCTTTGTATGTTTATTCAAGTAGCTTAAATTTTAAATCTAAAATTTATGTCTTTCCATTTTGGAAATGCCAAATAAAAGTTACACAAAAATATGGTACATATGTACTAGAATTGAACTGTTATGTTTTGGAATCCTTATATAGCATGCTATAATTGCCATAAACTGCATAATAGTAAAGGAGAAAGTAAATGCTCTTCCAATGGATTATGGATGAAACAAATTACAGTTGCTCTGTTATTATTGAAAGAAATTGTTACTTTTGATTTTTAAGTGAGTAGTAATATCCTAAAAAAGTTATCCAATAATTGTTTTTTTATGACTCTTTTTGACTCTTTTTTTATGGCTTACAAAGGCGCAATTGCTCTTTTATGACTCTTTTCTATGTTTATTGTCCAATAATTGTTGTAGCTATTATCCTAAATAAATTGTTAAAACATGTTGAAATGAAAATGTTGTTTGCTGCACCTTTTAGTTTTAATGATCAATCTTTGATCTTTTAATCCACTGTTTAGTGGCTGCTATAGTGGTATTTTATTCTTTTTGTTGTTTTAAATTGATTTTCTGCAGTGCTTTTCTTGAGTGATTAAATAGTTGTCCCAAATTTTAATATGGATTCTGAGACTGTGAATGAGCAACATGTTGACAATTTTGAAGTGCCTATTGAATCATCTCAAGCTGATGAACCAACCAAGAAGAAACGGAAAGCAACAACTTCTAATTGTTGGAATTTTTTCACTAACATAGGAGTGGATGTTGATGGGATAGAAAGAGCAGAGTGTAAGGCATGTAAAGCAAAGTATAAAATTGGGGGTAATGCATATGGGACATCTCACTTAAATCGTCATATCTCAAAGTGTAAGGGAATTAAATTTGAAGATGTTGGTCAAATGATGGTAGACTTACAAGTAAAATTAAAGTCTCCAAAGTTAGATCAAATGGTGTCACGTGAGATGTGTGCTGCTGCAATTATTGAGCATGATTTGCCATTTAACTTTGTTGAGAATAAAAAGATTAGAAGTTGGATTAAGTATTTGAATCCTAATGCACACCCTATTTCTAGGAATACTATAAAATCTGGTGTCCTAACCATTTACAAGAGAAAAGGAGAAGCTAAAAAAGATGATCGCTAGTATTCCAAATAGAATATGTTTAACTTCTGATTTTTGGACCTCTTGTACCTCTGAGGGTTACATATGTTTAACTGCTCATTTTGTTGATGCTGATTGGAAGTTAAATAGCAAAATTCTTAATTTTTGTCATATGCCTCCTCCTCACACTGGATTTGACTTGGCTTCAAGGGTTTTTCAATTTTTGAAAGATTGGAAAATAGAGCAAAAGATTTTTTCTCTCACTTTAGATAATGCATCTGCCAATGATAACATGCAAGACATTTTGAAAAATGATCTTGGAGCAAGTGGTTGGTTGTTATGTGATGGAAATTTTTTTCATATCCATTGCTCTGCACATATTTTGAATCTTATTGTTCAAGAAGGATTAAAAGTGGCTAGTGATGCCTTACATAAAATTAGAGAGAGTGTGAAATATGTGAAGGGATCGGAGGGTAGGATGAAAAAGTTTAAAGAATGTATTCAACAGTTGGGCCTTGAGTTTGATGGTAGTGGGAAGCAATTGTGTCTAGATGTTTCCACTAAATGGAATTCCACTTATATGATGCTTTGCAGTGCTCTCAAATATCAACGGGCATTTGGAAATTTTCAATCAAAAGATCCTAACTACAAGTGGTGCCCTTCAATAGATGAGTGGAAAAATGGAGAAAAAATTTGTGAGTTCTTGTTACCATTCTTTGATACTACAAATTTTATTTCTGGCACTTCCTATCCTACTTCCAACCTATATTTCTTGCAAGTTTGGAAAATTCAGCGTGTTCTTACTGAGAGTTTACAAAGTAAAGATGATGTTATAAGGAGTATGGGGGAAATGATGATGACAAAGTTTAAGAAATACTGGGATAAGTATAGCACCATTCTTGCATTTGGAGCAGTTCTTGACCCACATATTAAGTTTACTTCATTGAGTTATTGTTACTCAACAACTAATGAATCTACTTGTGAGGAAAAGATTCAACATGTGCGGACAAAGTTATACATGCTCTTTGAGAGGTATTTGAACCCAAGAAACATTAATAATGCTGCCTCTATTCAGAATCTTAACCCAAGACCCCAGACTAGTTCTTCGACCATGTCAAAGGAACTTAAGGGAATAAATCATAGAATGTTTGGTGTAAGCACATGGTTATTAATTATTATTTTTATGTTATTATATAAGTATTTAATTTTTTGTGTTGTCTATGATGCTGATTTTATTTTATTTTTGTGTGTTCAACATGTCATATATGTAATAGTAATTAAAAATGCATAGTAGTCAACTTGCTTCTAAAGTTGGAAAGTCACAACTTGATGTTTATCTGGATGAGCCAAACTTGGATTTTCTGTACTATGAAGAGTTGGATGTGTTGCAATGGTGGAGGGATAGTTATAATCGCATTCCAGAATTATCCATAATGGCTCGTGATGTGTTGAGCATTCCTATTAATACAGTTGCTTCTGAATCTGCTTTTAACATTGGATCACATGTTATAAACAAATATAGAAATCGTCTCTTGTCAGAAAATGTCAAAACCTTGATTTGTACTCGTAGTTGGCTGCATGGTTTTGCTAATGATGGTAGTTTCTTTAATTACATTATTTACAATTTAAATTTCCAATTAATTTTATTTTAAATCATCATTATTCATTAGCTAATTTTATTTTTATTTTTGGATTATAATTTGTAGCTGAAGATGACAAGGATGACTTTTGTGCTTTAAATATGGATCCAACTGTTTCCAAGGGATCAAATTCTGTAATTATTGAAGATGCTTAGATGCAACTACTTCTTCAATTTAATTATTTTGCATTTCGGAAGTTGTAATGTTTCTAATTTGTTTTTAGCAAATTTTAAATTTAAGGTATGGATGTTGGTTTGCTAACTTTATTTTAATATATTAATCTAGTATCAGACTATCAGTAATTGTTCTCCCACTTGTGTATGTTGTTTAATTGCATATATGTTTCAGATTCTAGTTTTGTTTAATTGTTTCCTCACTTGTGTATGTTGTTCTTGGAAGCTCAATGGATCTTATCATAGGACTTGTTTTTGTTGCTTTTGGCTTCTCATATCAGGTAAGGTATTAACAAGTTAAAATGATAAGTTTCCACATCCACAAGCCTTTCTTTATGTTCATTTTCGATGTACTAGTGAATGTCCATGTATCGTGCTTAGTTCATGAGAGATATTTTAGCGTTCTAGTGATTTATGCATTCTTGGGATGTATCTTTCAAAGAGTTTCAAACATGAAGTTGTTTTCATCTTGTGGTTTTGCTGTCATTTGTTACACGATGATAGTGCAGTAATGCTGGGCAGAATTGTAACACCTCAACTCACAATCTTGTTATTATTGATTTTTAATGAAAAATTCTTTTCAACTTACTTAAGAGCACCCAATTGAATATAATAAAATTTTGCCAATAACTGATACTCCAAGAAAATTTCATTACTGAATAATATTTATAAATCAGAAGTAATATATATATTAAGATTACAAACTGACACTGGTTATATTACATAATACAACTAATTCAAAATACTCTGTAACAAAAGAATACATCTTCAAACATATCATCTTCAAACAAAATCTTCTTCTTGTAAACAACTAGTGGTCTCTCTTTGCTGTTCATCTACTCGCCCGAATAAAATCGAGGTCATAGCAGGTGTCAACCACAGACACAAAATACAGGGTAAATTTATGATAAACATAATTTAAGCAACAAAATATATTCAATATGTAGATATTCATAACAACATTCTCAAAGATGCATGATTCTCTTAGACTCTTATCATGATGCATGATTCTCTTAAACTCTTTCAATATTTGGTACCAATTGTCAAGATAGCCCATCCCTGTGGCACAAAACTTATCCGACCAGTCAGGGTCTCCCGGTGTTGCACAGGTTCTCACTGACACTTCATGTGATCTTCATGGGTGGTGTGATTCCCCACCGCAAGAGTCACCCCCCCAGCTCAAACACCTTTTGTCTGAACGCACGGACTCAGTTCCTGCAGCTATCTGACACACCTCCTCTTTGAGGCAACTCTTATACAGACCTCCTCTCTGAGGCAACTCTTATGCACATGAGACACATGAAACTGATTCACTTAATGCATAACTCTTTTTATATGTATTTTTAACATCAGTCCTCAATCACTATCTCACATACTTTTACTCAGAAATTCAACATATCATTTATGTACAGAGATTCATAGAAACACTCAGCAACACATGAACTTCATAGAAATTCATAGAAACACTCAACAACACATGAACTTCAAACACTTATTCAAACAAAAACAACACTTAAACTATCTTTATCAAAAAGCTTCCCTATACATACCTTACAACCTCTTAATAAGCTTGTCTTTCTCTTCCTAAAGGTGCTAGCTTTACACGTGATTCTTCAAGGGGGAATGGAGTCTCTTTATGCTTTTGAAAAGGAAGGATGAAAATAAAATGAAAGAGATGAGAGGAAAGTAGTTCACGTAAAGGTGGGTAGAAAGGAAAACTTCAAGAATGACTTCCACTTAAGGCCTTTCTCCCTTTATATAGAGTTTGGAAAATAATAAAATATTCAAGGACATTTCTACCCTTCCTAGCAAGTTACTCTCATTTGGTTTCATTAGAACTTAGTTTCATCTCATTCCATTCCATCCTAACCAAGCACATAATGACTCTTGTTAAATATCTTCCAACTTTACAAAAATCTTCTAAGCCATGATGACTCATTTACAAGTGTCCTACCACTTGTCATGTGTCATGAAGCTTTCTTTACAGATGTCCCTCCACTTGTCTAGGTCATGAAGCTTCTTCTTCTTTCTCCATTTTCACGTGGCCTACAAGGAAGGAAAAGAAGATTTTCTTCCTTTCATGTTATCTTGTGTAAATATTGTCCAAAGCATGACTTGGCCCTTTTTCTTCCCTTTTTCACGTGGACTTTGCTTTAGCCAAGGGGAAGATTTCTATCTTCCTTTCCTCCTTCTATATCATGTTTCATTTCCTTTTAAAGAAGTGAAATTGTATGATTTCTTTTGTATACATATGTCATCTTTCATGAGGAAGAAGAATTCAATTCCAACATGACTTCACACATGGCATTCCTTAAGAGGAAGTAAAGTTCAATTTGAACTCTTCTACCTAAAGGATAATATTAAATAATAGAACTCTAGAGTTTTCCAGAAACTGACTTCAATAACAGTATAAATTGTTCACAAGCAGTCTATACAGAGTACTACACAGACCTTACATACAAGACTGCTCTTATCTTAATTCTGATTGGTCCGTTCTACTTCTAACCATCAAAATTACTAAACCATCTTATTGAATAAGTCTATTCATCCTACAATTAAGAGAAAATTCCACAGATTCTATTTATCATTTTTCCATATTTTTCTGATGCTTGAATTCTCCTGAATAAAATTTCAAAGTTATTACCGTATGAAATTCATAGAAATCCTATTCTGAGGCCTCTTGTCACAAAGTATTTTGTTAATTTGCCATCTAAGGGCACTCTATAATTTCATCAAGCTTTCACAAAATATCAAAGGGTGTCTTGGTAATTTTTGCCTCAAGGGTACTATGGTAATTTGTCATTCACCCTTGGGGTATGATTGTAATTTTCAAAATATCCAAGGGTATTTGTGTAATTCTAGCTCAAGGGATTTTTGTAACTTCCACTTTAAAATATCTAATAAAAAATATCCAAGGGTATTATTGTCATTTTAACCTCAAGGACATTTCCGTAATTTCTGCTTCAAAGGAAGGGTAATAAGGTCATTTCTCTTCAAACATTTTGGTAATATCTTTAATTAATATTTCACCCAAATAATTTAAATATAGACCAATCAAATCTCACATAACCTAACACTCACATCAACAGTTGCACAAGAATAATTCATACAATATATATTTGCATTTATTGAAATTTCAGGGTGTCACAATTCTCCCCTCCTACAAAAAAATTCGTCCTCGAAATTTACCTGATTAAAAAAGTGTTGGATAGCTCTTCCGCATCTCATTTTCCAGTTCCCTTTGTATTCTAAAACACAAGTTCTCAACAAGTCTTCTAAAGACTGAATGGTTCGTCCAGTTTGTCCATCAGTTTAAGGATGCTAAGTTGAACTCAGTTTCAACTTGGTTGCTAAAGCTCTATGTAAACTTTCCCAAAATCTGGATGTAAATCTAGGATCTTTGTCTGATACAATATTAGATGGAACTCTCACAACCTCACTTATGTATAAACTTGTCAGCTTTTCTAAAGAATACCTGATGTTAATAGGAATGAAATGAGCATACTTAATTAACCGATCTACTATAACCCAAATGGAATCAAAACCCTTAGAACTCTTGGGTAAAGTGGTAACAAAGTCCATGGATATGTTATCCCATTTTAATGAGGTATCTCTAAAGATTGTAACATACTAGAAAGTTTATGATGTTCTATCTTAGATTTTTGGCAAACTAAACAAAGAATATACATACTCACTTATTTCCTTCTTCATCTTTGGCCACCAGAACAAAACTTTTAGATCTTGATACATTTTAGTGGCTCCTGGATGGATATTCAACTTACTTTTGTGTCCTTCCTCCAAAATTATTTTCTTAAGTTCAGGTTCATTAGGCACACAAATTCTTCCTTAAACTCGATATACCATCCGTTCGTATCTTAAATTCACTATTCCCTCCATTGGATATATTTTCTAATATGGTTCTTAAGAAAGGATCAGATCTTTGCCTCCTTCCTATTTTATTCAAAAATTCATTAGAAAGTTGCAAAGCTCCTAATTTCATGCTCATAGGTGTAGTTTCACACATTAAACTAAGATCCCTAAATTGTTTTAACAGATCCATTTCCCTCATCATCAATGCAGATATCTTCAAAGATTTCCTACTTAAAGCATCTGCCACCACATTGACTTTTCCAGAATGGTAACTAAGCTCAAAGTCATAATCTTTCAAAAATTCCATCCATCTCCGCTGCCTCATATTTAATTCCTTTTGACTAAAAAAATACTTTAAGCTCTCATGATCAATAAACACTTCAAACTCAGAACCAAAAAGGTAGTGCCTCCATATCTTAAGAGTAAACACTACAACGGCTAACTCCAAATCATGGGTAGGGTAATTCCTTTCATGCGTCTTAAGTTGTCTAAAAGCATAGGCCACTACTTGGCCATTCTACACATCAACATTTCTCCCAAACCCATCTTTGATGCATCACAATACACCTTGAAGGGTTCTCTAAGATTAGGCAAAACTAACACAGGTGTTGTCATCAGTTTTTCCTTAAGGGTTTGGAAACCATGCTCACACTGGGCATCCCACACAAAAACTTGACCCTAACGAGTCAGTTTGTTCAAATGTAAGGCTAACTCGGAGAAACATTCTATGATTCTCTGTTAATATCCTGCTAAACCCAGAAAACTTCTAATCTCAAACACAGACTTAGGACTTTCCCACTTTAAAACAACTTTTACCTTAGAAGGATCTACAGCTATACAACCTTGGAATATCACATGTCCTAAGAAACTCAATTTATCTAACCAAAACTCACACTTGGACAACTTAGCATAAAGTTGTCAATACTTAAGGGACTGTAGCACAATCCTTAAATGCTCCTCATTCTCCTCCTCTAGTCTTAGAATATACCAAAATATCATCTATGAATACTTTTACAAAACTATCAAGATAGGGGTGAAAGATCTTATTCATATAATCCATAAACACACCAGGGGCATTAGTCACGTCGAAGGGCATAACTAAATACTCGTAGTGACCATAACAGGTCCTAAGGCAATTTTTGAAATATCCTCAAACTTTCACATGGATCTGATGGTAACCTGACCTAAGGTCTATCTTGCTAAACACATATGCTCCTACCAACTGATTCATAATGTCATCTATTCTAGGAAAAAGATACTTATTTTTAATCATCACCTTATCCAACTAATGATAGTCTACAGTCTACACCCCACCTCATGGTCCCATCTTTCTTCTTTACTAACAACATTGGTGCTCTCCATGGAAACACATTAAAGCTCACAAACTACTTATCCAACAACTCTCCTAGTTGTTTCTTAAGCTCAACTAACTCTATAGGAGACATCCTATAAAGGCTATGGACATGGGTCCAGTTCCAGGTACCAAATCTATAGAAAACTTTATCTCTCTCTCAGGTAGTAAACCAGATATATCCTTAGGAAACACTTCTGGAAATTCACCAATAACAAGGAGGTCACCTAGAGAAACCTTAGTCTCTACTTCCAGGTTAGACAAAATCATGTACACTTGAGCATTTTCTCTCAAGGATGATCGAATTTGGTTAACAAAGATAGATATCTCATTATTACTCATCTCAAGATTACCAAACACCAATATTTAAAACAATTCAACAGAACATGGTTGGAAGATAACCAGTCCATACCCAGAATAACATCAATTTGGCTAAGAGGCAAACAAATCAGATCAACACAAAATTTTCTATCAGAAATTTCCACAAAACAATTCAAACACACCTCAGAAATCAAAACATACCCACTAGTTGGGGTCTCAACCACAAGCTCATCATTCAAAGAAGACATAAAAAGTTTAAGTTTCTCTACTCACGAATAAAATATAAACGAATGGGTGACACCAGAGTCGAATAGCACAGTAACATAATACTATATTTCCCTTGATAAAGGGGAGAGTACTTCACCAACCTTTCAAACTTAGCCATAGTCATAATCCTTGCTTATGCTCTAAGAATTCTATCACTTTCTTATTTCTAACATTCTCAGGAAAATATTTCTCCAAAAATGCCCTCTTAAAGGTTTCCCAAGTCACAACTTGTCCTTTAGCCTCAAAGCTTGGAAAACATAAGCTATTGTACAGTCATTCTTACTAGTCATCACTCCTTACACACACCAAGTGAAAAACATACACCCAACACACAATATAATTCTACACCCACTTAATCACTATAGAGAGTTGATGCCTTGAAAATCACCTATTATTCACTTATTTGTATTTCTGGCTGCTTGCCATAATGCTTCTTTGCCATTCATAAATTATCCAGGTGGCCAGTCTGCTAACTTATGAATATGCGTTGAAACTTATGGTATAACAGACATCAGGAATACAAACCTATTATAACAGCATCATCAAATCTCCCTAATCCATAAGCAAAATACTGATCACCTTATGGAAAAACATTTTTATCATAACGTCATAGTACCACAAGTAAGGTTAAACCACCATACCTTATTCAAGTAAGATCATTACCAACTTTGACATGACCATAGAATATCCTCAAGCAACAGAAAATCATATTAGTATTCTTAACTAATAATCCATAATTTATCTTTCAAATAATTTATAATTCCTTTAAACCTTCACAAGAAAAGATTAAAACCTAGCATGCATCTTAATTCTCCTTTCACTTACCACCTTACTACTTAATCCTCAAAGTTAAATCACTCTAGTATTTAAACCATTTATCTACATCCTATTCATCCTCTACTTCTAAAAATTAATGCAAAATAGTCCCATAATAAAAATATGACAAAACATCCCAAATGTCATCAAAACTACATTCCAAAGATCATCAAATGTAACTCCATCATCACTAATATTCCAACTTATAGATCATTACTTATCTTGTGGTTTAAATCAACATGTTCTCATCATACAATAACCATCAAATGACATGAATCTTAAGCCTAAATGATAACCATAAATCTGCCTAATTAAGCATATAAATTAATCTAAATAATTTCGTAACTAGAGATTGAAGCCTAGCCATAGATAATTGATTACCAAAGCTCATAATCGATTAATTCGTAAGCAAACAAAGCCTCTGCAACAAGATGTAATCGATTAAATCGCAATGTAATCAATTACTCTAGTGAGAACTTCAAAACAGAGTAACACACTGTAATCGATTACCATATAGTGAAATCAATTAATTTAGAGTGATTTTAGTCTAGAATAAGCTTTGTATGATATGTAATCGATTAATTCGTTGAGGTAATTGATTACTCCAGAGTTTTCAAATTTTTGGATTCAATTTAGACAGAAAATAATCGATTAATTCGTTGAGGTAATCGATTAGTTAAGCATAAAATTGTTTCTAAAAAGCATTCAATCATCAAATAATTGATTATTCTGCTTAGTAATTGATTATTACAGTCCATTATGCAGAATATACAGTGATCATGCAAAAGGATTTTTTTTATGCCTTTTTGATATATGGTCAATCATTCAGTCAATCATCATTTAGAAAGGCAATTTAATGGCAAGCTAACATATGTTGAATTCATCAAGTATACATAACATGTTTCTAAGTGCATTAAACCTATCTCTTGTCAAGGGTTTTGTAAAGATATCAGCCAATTGATTAAGTGTATCTACAAACTCAATTGTACAATTACCTTTTTGGATATGATCCGTGAGGAAGTGATGCCTTATCTCAATGTGTTTGGTCCTTGAACGCATAATCGGATTCTTGGATATGTTGATGGCACTTGTGTTGTCACAGAGCAAGGGTATTGCCTTTAACTTTACATCAAAATCTTGTGGTTGTTGTTTCAACCATAGGCTTTGAGTACAACAACTTCCAGCTGATATGTACTCAGTGTCAGCATTTGATAAGGCAACACAAGATTGCTTCTTGTAGTGCCAAGAGATTAGTGAGCTGCCTAATTGATGGCAAGTTCCACTAGTACTCTTCCTATCCAATTTGCACCCTGCAAAGTCAGAGTCAGAATATCCAATTAAGTTGAGAGATGCACCTTTAGGATACCAAAGTCTCACTCTTGGTGTTGACTTGAGATATTTAAAGATCCTCTTGACTGCAGTGAGGTGTGATTCTTTAGGAGTTACTTGATATCTATCACACAAGCACACACTCAACATTATGTTTGGTCTACTAGCAGTCAAATACAATAAGGATCCAATCATTCCTCTATATTTTGACTCATCAACACTTTTTCCTTTTTCATCGGAGTCAAGGTAGGTTGATGTAGTCATTGGAGTTGCAACATCCTCGCTCTTCTCCATTTCGAACTTCTTGATCATTTCCAAGCAATACATAGTTTGACTAAGAAATGTCCCATTCTTCATTTCCTTGACTTGAAGTCCAAGGAAGAATGTTAGCTCTCCCATCATAGACATTTCAAATTCATTCTACATTGAGATAGAAAATTCTTTTCACAAAGATTGATTAATTGAACCAAATATAATATCATCAACATAGATTTGAAACAACAAGATGTCATGGTCACTTTTCTTGATGAAAAAAGTTTTGTCCACTTGTCCTCGTATGAAAGATTGGCTAAGTAAGAAGTTGCTCAATCTTTCATACCAAGACCTTGGAGCTTGTTTTAAACCATAAAGAACTTTTCTCAGTATAAAAACATGGTTTGGATATTTGTAATCAACAAAGCTAGGAGGTTGGTCAACATAGATTTCCTCCTCAATATATCCATTTAGAAAATCACTTTAAACATCCATTTAAAACAGTTTAAAGTTCATTAAATATGCATATGCAACCTAATAGCATCTAACCTAGATACTAGAGCATAAGTTTCATCATAGTCTATGCTTTCCTATTGGTTGTAACATTTTGTAACCAATTTGGCTTTGTTTCTAACTATGATGCCACTCTCATCAAGTTTGTTTATGAAAACCCACTTGGTGCCAATAGGTTTGTGAGAAGAGGGTCTAGGAACAAGTTCCCAAACTTCATTTCTCTTGAACTGATTCAGTTCATCATGCATGGCAATCATCCAATGTTCATCAAGCAAAGCTTGGTCAATGCTCTTTGGTTTAATCTGTGAAACAAAATTCATATCACAACAAAGATTTCTTAGTGAGGATATAGTAGAAACTCCCTTGGAAACTTCCCCAATTATGTTGTCAAGGGAAGTGTTTCTTGTAGTTCTCCAATCCTTAGGCTTTTGAATAGTGTTGATTCTTCTTTTTCTTCATTTGATTCTGCCTTTTCTTTTTCATTTGATCTATTTAGTTGAATAAATTCTTCCATTGGACCTGCATCAATATCACACTCCTTTTCCTTTTTGGAGGAGTTAGATTCATAACATATCAAACAACAATTGTCATTGAAGGAAACTTTGAGTCCTTTGTCGCATAGTTGACTTATGCTTAGGAGATTGTGCTTCAAACCTTCCACATAAAGCACATTTCTTATCTTCGTTTTGAAGTTGTATCCTATATTTCCTTCTCCAATGATCTTTCCTTTATTATTATCACCATAAGTGACATATCCTACATCTTTAAGAGTTAAGTTTGTGAGCATGGACATGTCACCTGTCATGTGTCTAGAGTAACCACTATCAAGGTACCATAATGCTGATTTTGCTCTTAGACACACCTGCAAAATCAATTTAAGTAACAAAGACAGGTACCCAATGTGAGTTGGGTCCATAGGGGTTAGTTGGCTTTCTTTTTCTTTTAGGCACCCAAATGCATTCACCATTAGGCACATAGTATCTTCTAGCATAGTACCTATGGGATGTATGGCCTTTCTTCATGCAATAATTGCAAGTGACAGTTTTTTATGCTATTTCAAAATGAGTCAATTGATGATACTTTGTTTTTGAAAGGCCTTTTTGATACTTTTGTTTTGGAGGCACAAACCTTGTTTTTCCAAAAGGTTTTGATCCATATTTGTACCCCAAACCAGAAGTATCTATAGCATATTTTTGTACACTTCGCATTTGATCTAAAGTGCATTTGCCTTTATAAAGCTTTTTCAAAAGATCAACCAAATAAGAATTTTTAGTTAGCAATATCATGTATTTTTCATATTGACTTTTTTTAAATCATCAAATTCCTTTTGTAAAGTTTGCATTTATCAACATTTGAAGATGATGAGGCACATACACACCAATTAGCTTTGTAACTTGAAACAAGCTTTTCATTTGCTTCTTTAAAATTGTAAGTTTCAGATTGCAATTCAGCAATTTTGGTAACATACCATTTAAGATTACTTTTCAGCCTATTATTGGATTGTGCAAGTTTTTGGGCCTCTTCATGCATCTCATGGAAAGCACACATTATCATATTCAGAATTTACCTCTGATTCAGCATTTGAGAATTCTTCATCATCACTTATTGTAGAAGTGAAGCACACATTTGCTTCTTCATTCTCACTTGTTGATTCAAAAGTTATTGAATAATTGTTTTCCCATGCTTTGTATGCCTTCTTTTGTTGAATTCAGGGAGAGCTGCTTGAAGCATAAGCAAGATTGATTCAAGTCTAAAGTTTTGAGCTTTCAAACATGCAAAGGACAACTTGGAGATTAATTAGGATAAAATGTAAGAGAAAAGCAATTCTGATGATCCTAAAGCATTGCATTCATTCTAACTCATATATATAACTTAAAATGATTTAATAAAAATCACAAGGTTTTCATAAATGGTTAAGTTTCAAACTTGTTTCTAAGGTTTTTGGAAAAATGATTTTTTTTGCTGTTTTAATCGATTACAACATCGCAATAATCGATTACTTTGTTCTTTACTTACCTTGGAAAAGTTTTCATGAACATTGTAATCGATTACATATTGGTTTAATCGATTGTTATACCTTTGGTTTCTAGAAAACTGCCTTGTTGAACATTTTAATCGATTACATGCTTGTATATGAATATTAAAGAGTTGCTGGGATAATCAATTACCAATATACTGTAATCGATTATATAGGCTTATCTGAAAATAGTCTCTCCCTGCTTTAATCGATTACCGTAGATGGTAACCGATTACATGATGTGTTTAAAACTCTAAGTTTTGTACTAGATAATCGATTACCATGGTTAGTAATCGATTACGCAATGTAAATTAGAAAGGCTATGGCTTTGCTTTAATCGATTACCAATTCTATTAATCGATTATTCTGTTTCTAAGACTGATATACTTTCCTAGTTTAATCGATTACCAAGGTTAGTAATTGATTACATAGTGTATTTTGAAAATAATGCATCTTCTGTCTTAATCGATTACATGCTTGAATAATCGATTATTTGGTCCATTGTAAAATTTCCAGAAAAGCTTATGAACATTTTAATCGATTACATTTTTGGATTAATCGATTACATAAGCAAAATAATCAATTATTTGGCGCGTATTAATCGATTAAAGCTGTTACGTTTTTCTGTTATAAATAGGGAATCAATTTGGTTGATTTAAAAAAGTTGTATACTGATACCCATTGAGCCAAAACAGTTCTAAAATCCTTTCTAAGTGTTTTCAAAGGATTTTTACATGCTTGCTCTGGTTCTACATTGATCATGAGATTGTGAGTCATTCTTAAGCAAGATTTCATTCAAGGTTAAGGGAAGCTGAGTAAATTTGTTAATTCAACATGTGT
The DNA here is from genome assembly GCA_007407185.1 of Glycine tomentella. Classification (NCBI taxonomy): domain Eukaryota; kingdom Viridiplantae; phylum Streptophyta; class Magnoliopsida; order Fabales; family Fabaceae; genus Glycine; species Glycine tomentella. The sequence continues at coordinate 132,627 of PYAF01001457.1, forward strand.
TAATACATCATTTGCATTGTTATTCATTGGATCATCAGGTTGTTTCTCTCCTTAATCTCTTTGTAATTTTCATTTTGATTTTGGTTGTAATTTTCAGTCTATTGTAATTGGGTTTCTTGCTTGTAAACTAGAGATAGGGTTTCTCTAGGGGTTGTACTTAGTAGTGTTCTCAGTGGGTTTGTCTCTAAGAATCTAATAGTATTTTAGATTTTTGTACTTTATCTAGAGTTGATAAAGGGAGACTTTGTAATTACTTGTAAGAATAGAAAATTGCAATAGTGGAACTCCATTATAGTGTTGAGTGGAAGATAACTGGATGTAGCTTCATAGTGTTTGAAGTGAACCAGTATAAATCCTTTGTGTTTTGATTCTTATCTTTATCTTGAACATATTCTGTCAATCTTAATTGTTTGGTTTTGATTATCAATTAACATTTTTAGCTATTGGACACCTTGAGCTAAGCATTTGATTGAATAAGGTTTCTTGGTTTCAAAAGCGATAAAGATCCTAGGGGAAACTCTGATTTTGTCAAAGAAATTTTTAATTTACCAAGCCTAACCAATTCACCCCCCTCTTGGTTAAGTGTGAAGTGTTCCTATATTCTACATCTTTGGCTTTCCCTCTTTCTTTGTCTTCCTCTCACCTAATTGCTTCTTCAAAAACATTGGACATTCAGATTTAATGTGTCCAAACTTACCACAGTCGAAGCAAGTGAAGTTTGTGGAGTTGTTGTTGTTGCTGTCATTTTTCCTGTTAAACTTTGACAACATTTTATTTTTGTTTCTTCTCATGAACTTGCTGAATTTCTTCACTATTAGGTTCATATGTTCATCACTTCATCTTTACTTGAGTCTTCTTCCTTTTCCACATTAGATGATGCAATTTTCAAGGCTATACTTTCGTGTTTCTTCTCTGCATCCTCTGCATGTGTTAGCTATGACATTTCAAGTTCACACTCAAGAAGCTTACCAAAAAGTGCATCCATGGACATCTTGGATAGATTTTTTGATTCCTTGATTGCTGCAACCTTTGGTTGCCAAGGTATTATGAGACACTTCAGGATTTTGATGTTCAATTCTTCAGCATCAAAAGTCTTTCCAAGACCAAGAAGATGGTTGACATGTGAGTGAACCTTATTTGAAGCTGACATATGTTTTCTGTGTTGCTCATTTTGAACATTTCATATTCATGAATCAAGGCATGCTTCCTTGATCTTCTAACTTCATTTGTTGCTTTGTGAGTGACTTCCAACATCTACCACATCTCCTTTGCGCTTTTACACCTAACAGTTATAAAACATTCGTCAGAAGAAAGTGCAGAAGTAATCATATTCTTAGCTTTAAAATCATACTGTGCAACTCTTTTTTCTAAATTCGTCATCTCATCCCACTACTTGGGAATTCTTTCATTATCAATAGTTTTTGTAGGGATCAAATGACCTTTTTCAATTGCATTCCAAGCTCCAGGGTCATTTGGTTAAATGAAAATCTACATTCTATTTTCCCAAAAACTGAAATGCTCTCCTTCAAACATCGGAGGACGATCGAGGGAGGCACCCTCCTTGAAGGTAATCTGTGTGGTTTTCATTTTCTTTAAAAAAGATAGTGATCTTGAATAACACTCAAGAACTAGCTCTGGTACCAATTGAAAACAAAGATGAACATAGACAATTAACCAAGAGGGGGGGTATTGGTTAAAACATGGATTTTAAAAACTTTTTTAAAAAACAATTAGCAGTGGAGTAGAGATCGTATCACCAGTTTTCCCTTGTTAAAATAGAAACTTTCAATCAATCACGTTTCACCCTACACTTCAAGCAATTGGAGAAAATATTTTAGTTGATCTTAAAAGAGATTAACCACAAGATAAGCAAGTTTAAGATAGCCAGAATTAGAACCAGAACACCAAATTTATACTGGTTCACCCCTCAAAAGAGAAGCTACATCCAGTGTCTTCTAACCAAACCTGATTAGAGTTCCGCTAAATCAAAATCTGTTTTTAACAACCTTTACAAATGATTACCTTTATCAAACATAGATAACGAAACTGAATTCTAAAACACTATTAGATTTCTAATCACAAAGAACCAGAGAACACTACTTTGTTCTTTCCTCTAGAGAACACTACTCCAGAAAAATCTCTAAAGAAACTATTTGATCTTAGTACTTACAAGAATTAAAAGAAACAAGTCAATTCACAGTAAGAGTTCAAGAGAGATACAACCTTATGATCCTCAGAGGATGAATGAATGAATTTTACCAAGCAAATTTAGATTGAAAGAATGCTAATGTTGAAAAGCAGTTTGCTTGAAAAACTCTTGAAGAATCTTGTTCAAAACAATATAATCAATGAAACATGAGTTCTTTTATTTTGAAACAAGATGTATGAGACTTAGAAAATCTTTTTCTCAGACTTTGAAAGCTTTGAGAGTAATGAGTAATTTGTAAAATTAATTTCTCAAGATTATTGCAAATGTTCAGACCCAACATCTTTTTATAGAAAATAGATTTAACCACATGTAATTGATTAAGACATTTTGTAATCGATTATTTTAACCAATGTAATCGATTAATATACAAGATAATTGATTATAGTGTTCTTAGCACAATCTGAAAAAGATTTATGAACAATGCAATCGATTAAAATGACCTGTAATCGATTAAGGTAGTCAGTCTCAGAATTGATATAAGCTTGTGTAATCAATTACGATTAAGTGGTAATCGATTAAGGCAGACAAGAATGTTTTGTGTTTTTGTGCTGTGTAATCAATTACGATTTGCTTGTAATCGATTAAAGTGTTTTTCATGGATTTGTAATAGATTACACAAGCTGGTAATCGATTAAAGCAGTGCATAAATGCATTTTCGAAAACTTAAACCATGAGAATTTCTTTCTAAATGCAAACATGTAACCTTTTATGCTTTTCTTAAATCATGTATGCATGTTTATGATTATGTTTATGCAAATACAAGGAACACAAGCATGTTCTCTATTTTGATCAACCTTATTAACAGTTTCTTGACATGTTTCTCTCTCTTTCAAAACCTTCTCAACAACTTTCTCCGAATCTGATAACGTGTAGTCCTCTTCGCCCTGGTGCTCCACCAGGAAACGGTGCTCTTGAACAACTTAACAAATTACAAATGTCTTCAATTGAATGGCATGTAAAAATCTAAAGTCCTTTAAGCAAAGGACTTCATCCTTGAATTGATCTTCTTTCCAGCCCCCCTGTATCCAACAGTAACCTCTATTATCTCCCACATCTCCTTAGCACTTTTACGCCTAACAATTCTGAAAAATTAATCAGTTGAAACTGCAGAAGTAATCATATTCTTAGCTTTAAAATCGTATTGCACTACTCTCTTTTTTGCATCTATCATCTTATCGCATTCTTTGGAAATCATATCATTACCAACAGTTTTAATAGGAACCAAAGGACTTTTTTCTATTTCATTCCATGCACCAGGGTCATTTGATTGGATGAATATATGCATTCTGTTTTTCCAAAAACTAAAATGCTCTCCTTCAAACATCGAAGGACGATTGAGGGAGGCACCCTCTTTGAAGGTAATCGGTGTGGTATTCATTTTCTTTAAAAAAGATAGTGATCTTTAATAACACTTAAGAACCAGCTCTTGATACCAATTGAAAACAATACGAACACACACAATTAACCAAGAGGGGGTGAATTTGTTAAAATAGGATCTTTAAAAATTTCTCTAAAAACAAGCAGCAGATTTAGGAACATATCACAAGGACACCCTTTTGAAAAAAAAAACTTTCAGTCAATCAAGACTGACCCTTCACAGAAAGCAATAGAAGAAAAAGTTGATTTGTTGATCTTGAAATGATTATCCTAAAGACTAGCAATCAATGACAAAAATATGAGATTAAGAGAAAATATCCAATACCAAGAACTATACTGGTTCACCCCTCAACAAGAGAAGCTATATCCAGTTTCTTCTAACCAAACCTTGGCTAGAGTTCCACTATCAACAGATTTTTACCCCTAGAGAACACTACTCTAGAAAGCTTGAAAGAAACTATTTGAACTTAGATTTACAACAGAAATTTGAAACACAGAAAAATCTAAAAAGAAGATTCAAGAGAGACACAACCTGTGATCCTTAATGGATGAATGAATGCATGAATGAAGTTAACAATCAAATTCTGCTTTCGTGAACTTATTCTCTAAATCTTGCCTTAACTCATTTTCAACTATGAAACAAATGATCTTTTGATCTTAAGCAAGAAATCTAATACTCAGAAAACTGTTTCTTGGACCTATGAGAGCTTTAGCTTGTGTTGGGTATTTTGTAAATTCAAAAGATTAATTCTTTTTTAAAGTTTCAGACCCAACAACTTTAAATAGAAAACAGAATTAATTGCATGTAATCTATTAATACGAGTATGTAATCGATTATTTAACCTTATGTAATCGATTAATATGCCAAGTAATAGATTAAAATGTTCTTGAGCAGTTTTGGAAAACTTTGATGAACAAAGTAATCGATTAATTTAGGACATAATCAATTATAGCAGACAGACATAGTTAGAAAATAAGCTTCAGTAATCGATTATAGAAGAATGGTAATCGATTAAGACAAACATGCTTGATGAATGAAATGAACTATGTAATCGATTACACTTGGCTCGTAATCGATTAAAGTGTTCTATATGACTTTTCTGAAATATCCTTTGCTTATGTAATCGATTATAGCAACAGAGTAATCGATTAATGCAGACATATTTGCTTTTTCAAAAACAAAGTCACGAGAGAATCATTCCACATGCATCATGTAATCATTTAACCTTTTCTGTAAAACATGTATGCATGATGATGATTATGATTATGATTTATGCAATGCAAGGATCTCAAATTAAACCTCTTAAACAATCTTAACAAATTACAAATGCCTTCAATTGAATGACAAGTAAAAAACTAAAATCCAAAAGCTTCTTCATCATCCTTGATCAGCTCTTCATCATTCTTGATCAGCTTCCCCTGTATCCAACATAAATACCATTCGCAAGATAGTACACCATATTGTATGGATCAATTAATTGTAAATTGTACTAGAGGAGGTCGACCTTGCAAAACCTCATCAAACACAAGCAATTGATTTAACACATTAAAGTCATTGTTTGAACCTGCAACTCCAAAATATGCATGTCAAATCCACAAGCCTTGTGAAGCAATTGCTTTAAGTATTATTGTGGGTATACGATGATCACCTCTACGAAATTGACCCTGTGATGATAATCCCCCTGCCTTGATTCAATTTCAGACCAATTCTAGGTTGGAATTCGCTCACCAATTGAGCTAGAATCGTATTGTTAACTTTTATGCGTTTCTTGGCCTATAGAACACAAATTGGAACGATTCCAAAATGACGTGAAAGAGGACGTTTTGAAATGCAATTTAGACACAAAAAACACTGAAAAAGGATAAGTAAAACAAGACTTATGTAAATAAGAAATTTGGGCTGAATTACAGAATTAGAAATGCGGTAATTTAGGAATCAGAAAATGTGTAAAGGAAGAAGCAAGTAGGCGCCACAAACAATTGATGTTTGATAAGCCTTGAGGATTGCCACAAGAATTGAGCAATTCTTGATAAGATCAAATGGTTCAAGGAAGAACCCTAGCAAAGACAATTCTCAAGCTAATGATAAAATACAACACCAAAAGTCCCCTTTCTCTATTCACTTCATAATTGATTTATACAAATTAGTTCTCAAGCATTTGTAGAAAATAAAAGAAAATTAAAATCTCAACATTGTAAGATTAAATAAAATGCCTTAGTGGTTAAGTCAGGCATAACTAAGCTTGAGGTCCAGCTCTAAAAACCAGCCACAAGCACTTTATTACTATTATTTTTTATTAAATGCCTAAGTCAATAATTGCTTTTATTGTCATTCCAAGCAAGCAATACATGTGACTAGTAGTCCACTCATGTAGCCCTATAGATTTTGGATCCCCTCATGCAATTGGATTGCCCTCAGATTAGCCATATATGTTGCAAAGCTTCTTGGTGAAAGATAGGGCCTTGAAGCCCGAAGGCATGTGAGAAAAACAAAATTTTTCAAGCGGAAACACACATACCACACAAGAATCATTCTTTAGGACATAGATGTTACCTTGTTTATATTCGAAATTTGATGATCAAGGATAGGCTTGAAGATACAAGCCCTCTAATGTTGATCCATACCACTTCTTGTCAAGACTCAAGAACACTTCTTGAAGGCTACCAACAAACACCAGAGGAGGCAGGCTAGGTGTAACATCCCCAAAATTATAAAAATGTGATACAAGTATGTTTAGAGAAAAAATAACTATATCACTCTTTCCAAGAAGTGGAAATTACTAGAAAACCCCTTAAGATAAAATGTCAAAAATGCCCTTGACATTTTTGAAAATGACCAAAATGTCCCTAGGTTGAATGGCATAATTACCAAAATGCCCCTAGGCCA